>JARQOC010000183.1:0-121977 GCA_033576535.1 Allobates femoralis | reverse complement strand
CCCTACCCCAAAGGACAGGCAGCTCAGTGGCCACGCGGAGGGCTCACAGGAGTCCGAGCCACCGCCATACTGTCCGGAGTCACGCACAACAAAGTGAACAGATACAGAGAGAGTCAACAGTCTGGGAAGGACACAGAGACGGAGTGAGGGGTCACAGAGAGGAGAGACCTGGCTGCAGGAAGTAAAGGGAACCCGGAGGGGAAAGTGTGCCCGTGTACTGAACTGAACTGTAAGAGCTCTACTAAACTTGAGAACTTGAGAAGTAAACACGGTGAACCCTGAACACGACTCCTTCCATACAGGTTTGCAGCAGATCCCAGCCTGGAGAGCACAGCTTACAAGCTCCAACATTGAAGGAGGATTCATGCAGCTTCTGGACAGTAAGTGTACTGCACTCAGCACGGGGCAGTGATGGTTAAAGTCTGTTGTGTAGTGTGCAGGCCTGCACACTACACAACAGACTTTAACCATCACTGCCCCGGGGAACACAGTTCTGCCCATGGAAAACTATTCCATCCTTGCTGCCATTACATCAACCCCGGAGGTTCTGCGGCAGCAGCGGCCCCATTACTGGCCGCACACTGTGGGTGGCGTCACGACTGACTTTCCCCTGTAAATATCCCCTTATTATTGCCAGGGCCGGGACATGGTCCGGGCCAGGACCACCCGTGACTTCCCCAGTAGCAGACCCGGTCCGGTACCGAGTACCCCATCCCAGTGGGCTCGACATTAACACTCAGAGTGGTGCCTGAAAGGACTTTGAAGGAGCAACACAGAAATGCTACCTGAGCTGCACAGTTTGAGTTGCCGGAGCAGTGTAAATAGTGTGAACTGTAGTGAAAGAACTGTAAACTGTGAACTGTTGTCCTGGAAATACCTAAAGTAAAGTACCCAGTAAGCTCATGCCTGCCTGAGACTGTTTACTTTCAGTGTCGCAGAAAAGCCCCACCTGTGGAGTCACAGACTGTCATCCTTGCACACTGGCTGGAGAGCTGCAGCTTTGAAGTAAGTGAACTGCACTGCACACAATCCCTCACCAGGCCCATCCATCATCACTAATCCTGCCCTGGGGACCATCAGCCCTACCTGAAGAGGGCTTACCATCCATGCTGCCCCAAGTCACCGTCCCCAGCAGGAATACAGCAGTGGTGGTTTTACTAACCACATACCCTGGGTGGCGTCACGACAAATCCCCTGTAAATAAACCCTTTTTGGACTGATCCCAGGCCACGGGACCGGGTCACGACTACCATGATACCCCAGAGAGACAGCACCGGCCCGGTTCCCGAGTACCCCATAGCCTGGGGGCGCATCATATATGTTCTCCATTCTGGGCTGTGCCCCTTCATGGCATATATGGGTCCCTTACTTGTTTGTAATATGTCCCGCATCCTGGGCTGGGTCCCTTCCTGGTATAAATTGGACCTTTGCTTGTATATATTTCCCTCATCCTGGGCTGGGCCCCTTCCTGGTATATATGGGCCCCTTGCTCGTATATATTTCCCCCATCCTGGGCCCCTTCATGCCATCTATCTTGAGTCCCAGTTCTGCATAAAAAAAAACTACTTACCTCACTGACGATCGTTCTGAGTCCAGCGTGGAAGAATCCACTGAGCTGCCGATGCGCACACAGGACAGCAGTGTCCCTATGCTGTGTGCTCTATAGGAATTAGCGGTACAGGAGGCAGATCGCATCTCCCTGCTCTATCACTCCAAGATAGGGATGAGCGAATATGCTCGCAAGTATTAAGGCCCTGTCACACGGGGCGACATCGCCGCCAATTGCATAGGAGATTTAGGGGCGTGGCCTATCGGCAGCGACATTGCTCCTACGTTGCCTCATGTAAAGAGGCGATGTTGGTGCCGCCGGGAGGTCCCTGGTTTCAAAGCAGTGCTCTGAAACAAGGCGACCGATGTGGGGCGATGTGCACACATCGCCCCATGTAACCAGCTGCCGGAGACCTGTCAGGCGATGGGAGCCATAGGCTCCCATTGTCCTGCATCGCCACTGGGGTTTGCAGACACCCCGGGGGCGATGCCGCCTGTCAGCTCGCCGGCGCGGCACTGGAGATGTCGCCCCATGTAAATGGGGGACGGCGACGCTGGCGGGGCACCAAAAACGTGCGCGCACCCGCCAGTCGCCGCCAACATCTCCAGCCCGGAGCCAGGTGTGACGGGGCCTTTAGGTACTCACTGTACTTGAGACATAGCAAGTATTTCACTACTAATATTTGTATCTTCCGCCCAGCATGTTTGGTGCCTGATTTGCAGCCAGTAAACATGCTGGGCTTGCTAGCCAGTTACAGTAATCCCACAGCCATCTTGGTTGTGGCATTACTGTGAATGACTGGCTGCACAGTGTCATAGATGTGTCATAGGCTCTTTATAAGCCCTGCCGTCGCCATCTTGTGCACATCGCATCCAGAACACAGCATAGTGCTAGCGTAGGGAGAGTGGTGTGCGTTTGCAAATCCTCTATCTCATAAACACAAAAGCTCCTTTGAGAGCTACCTGGAGTATTTTAGTACTAGGTGATTATAATGCAGGGAGACAGGCATGAGCATTACAGTACATACATAGCACCTCAATATCTCAGCTCTTCGCAGAGTTGAAAGTACTGTAGGTCAGGGAATAGTGACAGTTTTCCCAGCCATTTTTTGGGGTCACATTTAGCCAAGCACCCTAGTCGGTGGGCGGAACACCAGGGTACCAAATCAGTGTCTGCGGGTCAAACCACTGCCATGTCCCCTATGATCTGTCCTTCCCAATCTGCTGACCAGGAAGGAAGCGCTCATACCTCCTGCTCCCAAACTTTGGTTGCACAGGCACAGGACACAGCAATCCTATCAACTTGTTTGTCCCAATCAAGCGTCCAGTTGTCCGTGCCCGAGATGTATGAAAGGAAGCGTAAATACCAAGCCACGCACCCACAGGCACAAATACTAAATGCACACATGCTGTTTAGGCTTGTGGGGACACAGTCTTTCCGTGATCTCTTGACTGTGGCTGCCCCATGTTACTCTGTTACCAGCCGGCACTATTTTTCCCAGTGTACCGTCCACGGATGACACCAGCACGTGTTAAACAATCTAAAGCGTGCTCTCACTAATGCCGTAAGCAGGAAGGTCCACCTAACAACAGACATGTTGAACAAGTTATTGTGGACAGGGACGATACAATTCTGTCACGGCACACTGGCTCAACATGGTGGAGGGTGGGACAAAGTCACAAACTGGAACATCACACATCCTACTCACGCCATGAATAGCGGGCCCAACTTCAATCAGGGTTTACGCCTCATCATATTCGTCCTGTCTCCCCTCTTCCTCCTCCTCCGGCTCTTCATCTTATGCTGAATTACCCTCCACATCACTCCCAGAATAGGAGCTGAGCAGCAGCGCATCGGCAAAGCAGCAACACGCTCTGCTGAAGCTGATCTGTTTAGGTCAAACTCCACACACTACAGCAGAGCTGCGGCAAGGAATAAAACAACAGACAAATCAGTGGCTCTCCCCACTGCAAATCCAACCAGGTCTGGTTGTCTGTGATAATGGGCTTAACCTGGTGGCGGCTTTAAGGCTCAGGAGCCTGGTACACATGCCATGCATGGTTCATGTGCTTAACCTAGTGGTTCAGAAATTTATCAAAACATACCCTGACTTGCTGTACCTACTTGAGAAGATGCACCGTATTAGCACCTATTTCTGCCATTCCTCTACTTTTGCCATTTTTTCAGCGCTTCGAAAGGAATTTAATTTGCCAAATCATAATAATATTTATTCATTTATATAGCACTATTAATTCCATAGCACTTTACATACATCAGTAATGCTGTCCATCTATTGAGGCTCACAATCTAAACATTCTATCTGTATGTCTTTGCAATGTGGGAGTAAACCAGAGTGCCCAGAGCAAACCCACGCAAGCACGAGGAGAACATACAAACTCCTTGAAGATGTTGTCCTTGGTGTCCTTGATGGGAATTGAACCAGGACCTCAGGACCTCAGTGCTGCAAAGACTGCAGTGCTAACCACTTGATCCACCTGACTGACTCATTTGCAACCTGCCCCCATGGTAGAACTCAACATATCATATGTTGGCAAGGATTAGTGAGCAGCAGAGGGCACTTGCTGAATACCAGCTTCAACATGCATGTCAGACTGAGACTCAGCGAAGACACATGACAGCTGTCAAGTGGGTGTGGATCGCTGACATTTGTGAGGGGCTTGATAACTTTGAGTACTGCATGAAACTTGTGAGCGGTGATCAGGCTATTATCAGAGTAACCATCCCGATGCTATGTCTGTTGAGAGAATCGCTGCATAATCTCAAAGTGGAAGCTTTGAGTGCCCAGCAGCTGAGTATGGAGCAAGATTTCACAATGGGCTATCTTACTCAGCCCAGCCAAAATCATGAGGCAAGATTGGGTGATGAAGATGATGAGGAAGACGAGGAGCTAGAGAACTTATTTTTCTATGCTACCGAGGAGACCCCCTATGTTACAGAGGGGACTCCCAACCCCAGCTTCATGTCTTTCCAGCATGGGTGGGCTGGAGAGGAGGAGGTGGAGGAGAGTAAGTGTGAGGAGAAGATGGGTATTATTCCTACTTCGCCAGAGAACATTTGCCTCTTTGCAGCTTGGCACACATGGCACAGTTCATGTCTAACTGTCTGTCCCAAGACCCTCGCGTGATCCACATTTTTAACAGCACAAAGCAATCACTGATCTCAGGGAGACCAGTCCAAGAAAACACTGCGGGTAGCCGACTAAAGCGCTCAACACAGTGAATTCCTAGGCGCATTGCCCTTTGGGAATTTCAAATATGCAAATTGAGTCTGTGGAGCCTCGTTTAGGAGTCTCAACACAGGACTAGCCAGATATTCCTCCAGGGAATGACCTCGCAATGGGTTTTCAACAATAACCTATACTGGTTTGCCACCTTTCTTGACCCACCGTACAAAGAAAAATTTTCTTCGCTACTGATGCAGTCACCGAAGGGTTTCACAATTGAATCCTTCAAGAGGGCTGTTGTCAATCATTTGATGAAAACGTCACGCTCAGACTCCGCTGGTAGCAGAGGTACCAGCTTTTTGCAACAGCATGCATTAATGGGGAAAGACACGCCCAGCAGGTCCAAAAGAGGTGGGGGAAAATGTCCACAAACTGGGCCACATTCAATAAACAGACTCATCAACAAGGGATAGCTGGACCAGTAACAATGTCAAGGAGGGTGACGTTGAACAACATGGTCAACAAGTATCCAAGTGACCATACATGCGTCCTTCCTGATGCTTCCGTTCTGTTTAATTACTGGGTGTCCAAGCTGCACAGTTGGCTGGACCTCTTCTTATATGCTTTGGAGGTGCTGGCCTGGTCTGCTGCTAGTGTGATGCCAGAGCGTGTTTTCATTGCCGCTGGGGCAATCATCACAGATATACGCACACGGCTGACTAGAGAGAATGCAGACAGGCTGACTCTGATAAAATTTAGCAAGGACTGGATTTCGCCCCAGTTTTTAAGTCCTCCATATGACAGCATCCCAACCTAAATTCACCCAAAATGTTCTTTTATGCTACTGGCGATCACGTCTATCCCTCCCCATACAAACCCCTTTTCTTCTTCTTACATGTGTATCCTACTCCTGCTTCTGCCACATGTACCTCATGGTCAACAAGCTACAAACAATGGTCCATTCATTAATATTTCCCATCGGAGGCACTTGTGATGAGACCTCCTTCCTGTGTCAACCATGATACAGCCCCTAGGGCTAATTTTTTGAAACACTATGTCTATGCCTGCACATTTGGCAATGGTACTACCGTGATCCTAGTCCTACCTTCATAAATGTCTGGCCCTTGAGGCCTCCTTCCTGCTTCAACCATGATACAGCCCCTAGGGCTATTTTCTTTTGTGGTGAATATATTTTTATTAATGATTTTAAACAATAAAAAGGTATATTGATTCCACATTAAATACAGCATAATTTTTCATCTTACACATACAATTCTGCCATCTGGCTCCATCCGGCCCCATAGCCAAACTATTGGGCTGAAATGTGATCCGGGCCTATTGGGTTCTCATCGGATCGGCCCGGATCACACAAAATGTGGTGTGAAGCCGGCCTTAGGGAAGCTACTTCCTGAGGAGGTAATGACACATTCATCGCTTCAGTGTTTGAATAATTCACCTTAAAATTACTGAAAGCTCCAAATGTTTCAAATTCTCTCAGTAGTGCAGGGAAGGTAGTGACTGGTTGAGAGATATATAGGAGTACGTCGTCTGCAAATAATGCCCCCTTGTGTTGAGTTTCACCTACCTTCAACCCCTTAATACTGTCATTGTCTCTAATAGCTTTAGCCAAATGTTCTATAACAATGACATAGAGTAAAGGGGATAACAGACACCCTTGCCTCGTCCCATTCCGAATAAGGAACGGGTCAGACAGGGTCCCATTAATTCTCACCCTGGCCGACGGTTTGGAATACAGAGACAAGATTTTACCCAAAAATTTGGGCCCAGACCAATATGCTCCAGTGCCTTCCTCAAGAATCCTCAATGAACTCTGTCAAAGAACTTTTCTGCGTCTACAGACAACAGACACAGAGGGGACTTCCACATCTTAGCCCTGGCAACGAGGAGAAGGGATCTCATAGGGCTAATTTTTGAGACACTATGTTTAAGCCTGCACATTGGGCACTGGAACTACCGTGGTACTAGTCCTACCTTCTTAAATGTCTGGTCCTTGAGGCTTCCTTCCTGTGTCAACCATGATACAGCCCAGAGGGCTAATGTTTTGAGACACTATGTCTATACCTGCACATTGGGCACTGGAACTACTATGATATTAGTCCTGCCTTAATAAATGTCTTGCCCTTGTGGCCTCCTTCCTGCGTCAACCATGATACAGCCATTAAGGTACCTTTACACACAGAGATATATTGCTTGCAATTCACTGGTTGCACTGAAATCATGGACACATTGCTCCACTTGTACATGGCAACAAAATGGAGAACAATGTGTCCATTATTTCACTGCAATCAGTGAATTGCAAGCAATATATCTCTGTTTGTAAAGGTACCTTTAGGGCTAATTTTTTAAGGCACTATGTCTATGCCTGCACATTGGGCACTAGAACTACTGTGATACCAGTCTTACCTTCATAATTGTCTGGCCCTGAAGGCCTCCTTCCTGCGTCGACCATGACAAAGCCCTTAGGGCTAATTTTTTGGAACACTATGCCTGAGCATTGCATATGCCGTCGAACTACAAGGGTGGTAGTCCAACCTTTATAATTGTGAAGTCCTTGTGATGATGATGATGATGGGTGGCTTCTTCCTGCGTCAACCATCACACAGCCCCTACAACAGATCAGTCACTTTACGCCACGTACACACTGAGCTGTCAGAAGATTGCCTCGATCATCTCTAGGTCCTACGCCACTTATTTCAGCTCAGTGCAATAAGTGGTGTAGGAGTCTCGCTCTGCCAGGAAAAAACAACAGGACTTCAAACAGTGTTAGACTGTAAATTGTAGTAAAGCAGGGGTGTAAAACCACTCATGCAGCTCCTGACCACATGCCCCCATGTTATATACATGCACACCATACATTTTTTTAACATTTATACATTAACATAGATGATGAACAGCCTTCCCAGACCTCTTGGTTGGGTCCAACTGAAAATTACTCACGTTTCCCATTGACTTGCATTGTACGTGCTACTCGTAATGAATACGTAAATATTAGAACCTATTTGTTACAATTCTGGCGAGTCCGAATATTTCACTACTCGGTCGTCCCTGCTCAGAGATGAAATCATATTGGCGCACAGTGGATGCCAATATGATTAACAGTAGTGGTAGCTCAGGGTGGGCCCTGAGGATCATTCACTTGCATGCTGTCATGATGGTGTCCCGTTCTTAGGAGTCTTGTGACTGCTTTGGACCTAAGTTGCGTGTGACACCTACTGTAGATACGACCAACGATAAGTCATTGATTGTAGATTTATGAACATGTTCAAAAACCTGTCGTCCGTCGTCAGTTCAACCTGCAGCATTGGCGTGTGTGACACCTTTCCAACGATCTTGTTTACGACTTTGCATATTCAGAACTGAAGCACGTAGGCGACCAAATGACCGCAAGTACTGTTCGCTTGTCGCTGAATCGTTGCTGCGTCGTTCACGATATCTGTATGTGTGACACCTCAGCAGCGATCATTAAATGATGTCCCAGCGATCTCAGCCAGGTCGGAGCGCTGAGACATTGAAGCGTGTAACCTGGCCTTAAGTCTCATGTCTGAATTGAGACTTCACATTAAACATGTCCTTTACCTTTAGCACTGGAGGAGTTAATGTTAGTCTCTGTTGCTAACAAGATTGCTGGGCTTGTCTGGTTGTAGCCACTCTGTTATTACCTCTGCCTTTAAAGGATCACAGGGTTACAGCATGCTTTGCTGGAGATTGAACTTCATTCCTGACCAAGCTCCTGAGGTGTAAGAAGATCTGAGGAGAACTTCTTGCTGTCTAGCCATCTGCTGACTGGTGAAGCGTCAGCAGATGTGAAGTAGCTGTCCTGTTGTCTTTTGTCTGTCTTCCCCTTCCCTCATGTCTCTTTATTGTAGTAGATGGGACTAGTACTCCCGCTGGCCTTCCCTAGTGAGGGTTAACATCAGGGACAGTGGAGGGCTTAGGTTTCCTGCTTGGCGACGAGGTGAAACAACTCGTATAGGGATGGTAGGGAGATCAGGGCACAGCCGCAGGTGAGTGCAGGAGGTCACCTCTTCCCCGTTCCCTACAAGCAGGGCCCTCCATTGTATTTATCCCTTTGGTGTTTCCTTGTCTGTTGTATCTTTCGGTGTTGTGCACCGGACATCGTTGATCCGTGCGCCACTGTCATGCATGGTTGCTGGACATCCCGTTAGTCCAAGTGTGACACATGCTGTGTTCAGCACAGGGGCCGCAAGGGGACCTGAAATCCACTGGGGGATTATCCGGCACCCCGGTAGGTCAGTGCTCTGCCAATGTGACATGGCATACACACATCTTTGCTGCCAAATCTGCACTAAGGTACAGAGGTCCTTTTTTTCTGAGCTGTGCACTGTGCCTGATAATTAATTTCTGAGAGAAGTTGTGTGAAACATTTTGTGGTCTATTTCTTCTGTTACCACTGTGAAAATTAAGCATAATTTTTGTTGAAAAAAAATGAAACATTTTATTTTTATATTTCAATATTATAAAATTCTGTGAAGCACCATTGGGTTTAAGATGCTCACCATACCCCTAGATAAATTCCTTGAGGGGTGTAGTTTCAAAAATGGTGTAACTTTTGGAAGTTTCTGCTTTATGGAACATCGACGGCCATTCAAATATGACATAGCATCCATAATCTATTTCAGACAATTTTGCACCTCAAAAATCAAATAGTGCTCCTTCCCTTCCAAGCCATGCCGTGCACCCAAACAAGAGTTGATGACCACATATGGGGTATCCCTGTACTCAGTAGAAATTGTACAACAAATTATGTGGTCCATTTTATCTTGTGACAAAGAAAAACTTGTCGCTAAAACAACATATTTTGGGAAGAAACATAATTTTTAATTTTCATGGTCCATTGTTTAAACATTTGAAGAACCTGTGATTCAAGATGCTCACCACACCTCTAAATAAATTCCTCAAGCGGTGTAGTGTCCAAAATGGGGTAATCTTAAATGCCATTTTGGAGTACCAAGTTACTTTCTCACGCTATCTATTCCAATCACGTTTGTGCTTCTAAAGGTGGAAGCACACGGGTGTGTGACTTGCATGAGTGCAATGCGAGAAACTCTCATTGCACTCGGACCAGTATCAGTAAATGATACTGGTCATATTCGTGCGTTTTCAACGCACTTAACTCGCATTGTGAGGGAAATTTGAGTTCAGTCGCAGCATGCTGTGATTATCTCCCCACCATACATCTATCCCGCTAGACCACCAGGTATTACTCATGTTGCACCTCTCAGCCTCTTTAGTTGCCCTAAACTAAAGAGTCCCACTAAAATATAGCTTTTATTAAATCATATTAATATTAACGTGCACTGTACAAACATTAAAACACATAGTACAAAGGAAGAAGTATTTCAAACTGTCTCCCAAATACCTGGGTAAAGCTAGTTGATTAGGGACCCAATATTGAATGTAGATATGTATGTATCAAACTACCACTAACCAGTTAGTAGTACTTATTCTAGTGATTGGTCACAAAATCTTAAACATCTAGCTGCAATATCCTAGTCTAATATTTAAACTTGATTGGTGATCTGAAACATTTAAGGTTGACAAAT
Organism: Allobates femoralis; assembly: GCA_033576535.1. Lineage (NCBI taxonomy): Eukaryota > Metazoa > Chordata > Amphibia > Anura > Aromobatidae > Allobates > Allobates femoralis. The sequence continues at coordinate 111,659 of JARQOC010000183.1, read as the reverse complement.
ATGCAAAAGAATAGGAAATCAGGAAGGTAGCAAACACTTTTTCACATCACTGTATGGGAGAAGTGACGGTTTTGCCTCTGGGAAACAGCCATGTAGTCAAACATAGTGAATGTTGCAGAATTAAACATTTCATATCAACCATTGTAGTGCCCAATACATTGTACTGCTTGCACATTGTACCTAGCTCCTGCATCTGGAGATACATAGATTCTAAAATTAAGCGTGCTTCCTCACTACAACAATGCCAAACATTTTGATGTTAACTGTGGTTTAGACACATTGTGGTGCTCAGAAGGGATGGGGCATTTGGATTTGTGAGGGCAGTGTTTACTGTTTTTCTTTTTGGGTCGAGCCATTGTTGTCTCCTCACAAGGCCATTAGGAGGTATGGCTGTCTGATGGGTGCTGTGAGAGTTTCTTACCTCTGTATCCAAAGAGAAGTAGACAGGACCTGTACAGTTTCCGCTTCCGAAGACTCAAAATGTGAAACCACAGCATTGGTAGAAATCAAACTTGGTTTATTTTGGCCCGGACACATTAAAATAGTTGATGGCGAAATACTGTAACTGTCTTAAATCGCTGACATCAGTTGCTGCCTTCACATGCCCAGTAGATGTGGTCCTTATCTCATAGAGACACAATACAAAATGGCTGCTTGGAATGAGTGACCCAACAACTGCCAAGTGATGACACGTAAAGTTTGAACAAACTTAATTTAAACAGACAAACGTGAACGGCATAGCAAGACACTGTTGTACATGTAACAAATAAATGCAAAACGTATTTACTGTTATATACAAATTGAACAACTAAAAATAATTAAGTCTCGTGGAATGGCACAGCGATAGTGCTTTTCCAGAGGCTTCGTGCTATCTGTAACATGGAAACCCCTAAATTTCTGTTAACAAATGATGGACCTGAGAGGGCTTTTGTTCCTTTGGGGGTTGAGTTGAATGCTATTAGTGGCAATTTGGGGTACAAATCATTTTGGATTAGTTAACATTTATCCTGTGCTCTATGCTGAGCGCTTTCATCAGGGTTTCCAGCTACATCTCCCAAAAAAAATAAATGATTCAGGTGAAACCCCCAGTGGATCCATTCACTATAATGAGGCAGCAGAGTTAGTGTGACCCCCCTTAGACCCCTGTTCAGCAGTGTCAATCTTTTTAAAGGTGCACAAAACTGTGGTTGACCTCATTTTTGCACACGTCTAAAAAGGCGTTTGAAAAGATGGACACCGCCACACCACAGGCCAGACAGGAGTTCAAAGTGATTACATCTGCCTTATAACATTGAAATTTTGTCTGAATCAAGCTGTTCAGAGATTTGCATGAAAACCATAATGTAAGTGCTCAATGTAGAGCACAGGATAAATGTGAGCCATGCCTTACTGCAATTTTTGGGAGGTTGAAAAAATCAATCACCAGCAGTTGAAGAATTGGCTTTAGTACTATTTTTTTACACCCTCCACCTTGCAGTACAGGTGATTACGCGACTTTATTCATCAGGTCAGTACAATCACAGCAATATCAAATATTTATAGTTTTTTTTTTACATTTAGTTAATATCACACTAAAAACACGTATTACAAAATAAACCTTTTTTGCATCGCTGAATTTTGACAGTTATAGCGTTTTTATTTTTCTGTCATGTGAGCGCTTGCTTTTTGCAGGATGAGTTGGAGTTTTTATCTGTACCATTTTGGGCTACAAAATGTTTTGTGATCACTTTCTATTCTGCTTTGTGAGGAAGAATCAAGAAGAAACAGAAATTCAGTTCATGTTTTTTCTTTTTATTCTTATTATGGCGCTCACCATTTCCTAAAAATGATAAAACACCTTTATTCTTCAGGTCACTACGATTACAGAGATAAGCCACTTATATTGTTTTTTTTTTAATGTTTTTCCGCTTTTACACCATAAAAAACATTTTACAGAAAAAAGAATAAGAGGCATTCGGTAGTTAAATGTCCCGGATATCATCATGACAATGACCTTGAGTTGCCATGGCAGCGATCGGGCGCCTCTGATCAGGTTGTGGGGGTCTCAATCACTGGGCCTGCCTCCAAAATGCTGGGATCGCTATTGATTGCAGTATTTAAGGGGTTAAACAGCATGGTGCAGCGCTGGGAGCACTCCTGGCTGAGAGAGCCGGGTATCGGGTTTCACATTAGCTGAAGATGCAAAATTGCTAGGTCATACCCTGTATATCCTTTGTCAGGAACACCTTGGCAATCAGGAGATACAGAGTATGTCCATTGTAGGGAAGGTGTTAAAGAGGTTGTCTAGTCTGAGAAGAAAAGTCTGCGGGCACTCTATATGTGAGCATTGTGTGCGTGCTGCATGTTTCTGGTATGTGAGTGGTGTGTGTGCTGTGTTGTCTGACATGTGAGCTGCATGTGTGCTGCAAGAATCTAATATCAGAGTGATATGCATACCACTTTATAGAATGGGACCTGAACAGTAGCAGCTAGTGAATAATGAGCAATTCTAAAAGTGAGTATATATGAGAATTCCATTATTTAGCTACCACTTGAGTACCTATGTGTTCTTAGTGTAGCGTGGCATGGGGCGGTAGTCATGGGTGAGTTAGCTGCCTTCAATGCCCTGGCACGCTTCATGAAGATGGACGCCTTGGATGGCTGTGTGGTGTTGCATTATGGAGGCGTTACCTCTCTGCAGGTTGCATTGTGCCGAAGGTTTTGGCTGGACAGGACCAGCTGATGACTTGAATGACTTTGTGTTACACAGCAGGTCTACGGTAGTAACAACAACAAATACAGCAGCAGCTCATCATTGAAATATCAGCAGGGTGAGGAGTTTGTGCAGGTTGAGAATAGATAGAAACAGTTCTGGAAATGTGAGAAGTCAAAAGCGTCTTTGTTGTAAACCTTACAGATTAGTTATAGCTGAAGAAGTTTCTTAGTGGTCTAGGCAGATGGAAAAGACAGCAAAAATCAACAACTCCATCCGAAAGGATCACAGGTGTTCAATGGGTTTTAGATCCAGACTGGCCCCTTCAGAACTCTTCAGCATTCACGGAAGTGGATGGACTAGGAAGCTGAACACTGAGCTCCTGGCTCCATGGTCAAGAGGACAGCCCCTCACCAAAACCGTACCTCACACTCCAGGATCCGTGGCCACAGGACCGTTGTATGCCTACCTCCAGCAGGAGATAACAGGCGGGAGCGGGACAAAGATGGCGACCACAGCACTTACAGGCCCTATATGTAACACTGAGTGTCATGATGGTCACTCTTACTTTGGAGACCTGTGACTGGTTTGGGACCTCTGTCTCTTTTCTGTATTAGAGACTTCATATTAAATGTGTTTCTTTCCTTTGGCAGTTTTGGAGTTAATGTCAGTTTCTGTTGCTAGCAAACTCCCTTGTTGTTTTCCAGGTGTGGCTACATTGTGATCACTCCCATCTCCTTTATACGGTCACATGTTCCGGCATACATTGCTGGTGATTGAACTCATTCCTAGCTTGACTTGCTGTTGTGAAGGAGATTCTCTGAAGAGTTGATTGTTGCCAAGCCATCTGCTACCTAGGCGAGAAGCAGCATGTGTGAAGTTGTCTTGTTATTTTCACTGTTTGTCACTCCTTCCCCTCTTTTTGACTTTAGTGCAGCCATTGGGACTAGTGCTCCTGCCGGCCAACTCCCTATTTAGGGCTAACTTCAGGGCCATCGAGGGACTAGGTATCCTGCTCGGCCACGGGGTGAAAGAACACATATAGGGACGGTAGGGAGATCATGGCTCAGTCGGTCGCCTCTCCCTGTTCCCTATGAGCAGGGCCCTCCGCTGTATTTGTTTCCCCCAGTGTCTGTGTAGGGCGCCAGACACCATTTGTCCATGCATTGGTCACACACTGTTTTCAGATGCTCCTTGCGTCCAGCATAACACTGAGACTACACAGACCTGTCCAGGTCCTCTGCATGTCCACTCCTCATACTACGGTCATACTCTGGTGATAGTACAGTAACCCTCTGAATGAAGTGGAGGATGGCTTTTGTCGAGCCCAGTCTTTGGGTAATAGCGGCCGCGCCTGATCCCGTGTCCTGGGCCTATCTTTAAAAAGGGGTTATGTACAAGGGACTATTTACAGAGTTTATTTTTCGTGACGCCACCTGCAGTTTCTGGTGAAGTAGCACCAGCGCTGCCACAGTCCTCCAGAGGTCGGTGGTATTGCGGCTGAGATGGTGTAGTCCTCTGCAGGTAGGACTGGGACCTCTGGGGCAGCGATCCTGTGAAGTAAATAAGTTCATAGGAAGAAGATGCAGCAGAGTCGAAGTCACTTCACTCCGGGTACTTTACTGGAACTTTAGCAGCGTTATTACAGTCCTCAGTGCAGTAAGATGTTATACAGGCAAGGAGCTAAAGGGTGGCTGCGAGCGGATCTCAGGTGGTAGGATGGAACCCTCAGTGTGTGCCTTTTCTCCATCAATTCTTCCCTGCTTCCCAGTAGTTGTGTGAAACTTGACCCCATAGAGCGGATCTGGCCTCCTCTTGTCTCTAACTCTCCTCACTCCCGTCGAGTTACCTTCTGCTGGCCGACCGCCGAACCATCAGGCGGTGCCTGGTATCCTCTTCTGGTCGCTTAAGAGTCTGGGCAGTATATATATACCCCTCAGATTGCTGGATTTTCTGTGGTTCTTGGAGGATCCCACAGGTGCGGGCTCCGGTGCCCGGTAAGCTGCCAGGGTTGGACTCTCTGAAGTCCCTCTCTTCCCCCAGGCTGTCTGTCTGTGCCTGGGATCTTTCTTAGCCTTTCCCGGGTCCCTCAGCCGAGAGACCCTCCTTGCTCCCTCAGGCCCACTGCCTAGCTGCAAACTCCTCTGGCTGGCTGGCTGAACCCTCTAGTTCCCCCTGGAGGTGGTTTTCATTCCCTCCGGGTACCTCCCACCATGTGATCTAGTGTGGGGGGTGCTTGTGTGTAGGTTCCACCCATCAGCCTGAAATCCACTTGCAGCTGGAGTATCTGCACCGCTTTTATGGGTGCAGTACCCCTTTGTGTCGCCTGCTTTGCGGGGCACCATATACCCCCTTGATTGAATATACTCATCCGCAAGTATTAGTACTTGTCTACCGGGAAGTGAAAAACATTTTTACATACATTAATACCAATTGGGTGACTATTTACAATTAAGCAAGCTTAAGTTTCTTCCCTTTACTGGGAGCAGGGGTGAACCTAGCCTCTCTGCTGCCTGAGGCGAACTACAGAACGGCGCCCGCCCCCCCCCCCACCTCAAGGATGTCAGCGCCATCACACACACATAGAGGAACCACAGAAGAATCCAGAACAAGGGTTATTAATGGCAATGGCGGCTTGGCACAACCTACAGACACACAATAATGGCGGCAGAGCGGTGCTCCTGTAGCTGACACAGGCCAGGGTCACATTTGCGGTTGGACCCTGGCCTGCCGGATTCCGGTTTCAACTTAGAAATTTTTCCATCACCGCATAGCGTTACCGCTATGCGGTGCTGGAAAACGCTGCCCTTAGTTACCCGGTGTTTACCTGCACGACCTGTCACAGAGGCAGCGGCTCGGAGGGCGTTTTACAGCGCCGCACAGGAAACCGTGTCTGCAACGTTTCCTGTGCGGCGCTGTAAAACGCCCTCCGAGCCGCTGCCTGTGTGACAGGTCGTGCAGGTAAACACCGGGTAACTAAGGGCAGCGTTTTCCAGCACCGCATAGCGGTAACGCTATGCGGTGATGGAAAAATTTCTAAGTTGAAACCGGAATCCGGCAGGCTAGGGGCACATCGCAAATGTGACCCTAGCCACAGTCCTGCATCCTTATAGCACAGGAGGCAGCACTGATTGCAATCTATTATCTCTGGTACATGCCTACAAAACTCTGGGCAGCTCCAATGTGGTGCTGCCTGGCACCGACTAGTCAGACATGTCCACCATGCCCCATCATCCACACACCACAGGTAACGATCTGCAGTCTAAGCATCAACAAGCCGCCACCACACTAAGGCTACCTTCACATTTGCGTTCCCCTCCGCAGCGTTCTGTGGAGGGGATCCACAATGTGACCGCAGCACCGCAAGCCCCTATCTTTATAATGGGAGCGCACGGTGCTGTGCTTGACTGCGTATGACCGTGCGCACCCACTCACTGCCATATGTGATCTGTGCGCAGGCGGATGCCTGCGCACAAATCACCCAGTCTCGTCCGCACCAGAAATGCAACATGTTGCATTTCTGGTGTGGACGAGACTGGGTGATTTGTGCGCAAGCATCCACCTGCGCGTAGATCACATATGGCAGTGAATGAATGCGCACAGTCATACGCAGTCAAGCGCAGCACCGTGAGCTCCCATTATAAAGATAGGGGCTTGCGGCGCTGCGGTCACATTGCGGATCCCCTCCACAGAACGCTGCGGAGGGGAACGCAAATGTGAAGGCACCCTAAACTGGTAAAATTTCCCAACAGACCATGCCTCCTCCCGGAATACTTAGCCAATCACAAGTGCTGCACATGGGGCTATTCAGAGTTAATAGCAGGTGCCGAACAAGTGGGTTAAGGAAGGGATGTGGGAGCGGAAAGGGGGACAAGCAGTGCACGCGCCATGATAATTTAGAGGCCTGCAGTCACCTAGACTTTCATCTGAAACCTGGACAGGCCCTTTAATTATAATATTAAACACCTTAGCCCACTTCTAACAACGTGTAACATACTCCAACAGTCACTGTACCTGTAAGTGTAAAAAATAAGCAGATGGATGATTGGTCACATGACGTCTACTCAGACCACGGGAGGGGAGGGGCGCGCCAAGCTGAACTCTTGTCCCGGGCGCCAGAAAACCTAGATACACCTCTGCTCCTGGGTGCACATGCATACAGTGCAGGGTTACTCCTGGGTGCACATGTTTACAGTGCAAGGACACCTCTGGGCAAACATGTGTACGGTGCAGGGTCACTCCTGGGCGCACATGTCTACAGTGTAGGGACACTCCTGGGCGCACATGTCTACAGTGTAGGGTCACTCCTGGGCGCACACGTCTACAGTGTAGGGACACTCCTGGGCGCACACGTCTACAGTGCAGGGACACTCCTGGGCGCACACGTGTACAGTGCAGGGACACTCCTGGGCGCACACGTGTACAGTGCAGGGACACTCCTGGGCGCACACGTGTACAGTGCAGGGACACTCCTGGGCGCACACGTGTACAGTGCAGGGACACTCCTGGGCGCACACGTGTACAGTGCAGGGACACTCCTGGGCGCACACGTGTGCAGTGCAGGGACACTCCTGGGCGCACACGTGTGCAGTGCAGGGACACTCCTGGGCGCACACGTGTGCAGTGCAGGGACACTCCTGGGCGCACACGTGTGCAGTGCAGGGACACTCCTGGGCGCACACGTGTGCAGTGCAGGGACACTCCTGGGCGCACACGTGTACAGTGCAGGGACACTCCTGGGCGCACACGTGTACAGTGCAGGGACACTCCTGGGCGCACACGTGTACAGTGCAGGGACACTCCTGGGCGCACACGTGTACAGTGCAGGGACACTCCTGGGCGCACACGTGTACAGTGCAGGGACACTCCTGGGCGCACACGTGTACAGTGCAGGGACACTCCTGGGCGCACACGTGTACAGTGCAGGGACACTCCTGGGCGCACACGTGTACAGTGCAGGGACACTCCTGGGCGCACACGTGTACAGTGCAGGGACACTCCTGGGCGCACACGTGTACAGTGCAGGGACACTCCTGGGCGCACACGTGTACAGTGCAGGGACACTCCTGGGCGCACACGTGTACAGTGCAGGGACACTCCTGGGCGCACACGTGTACAGTGCAGGGTCACTCCTGGGCGCACACGTGTACAGTGCAGGGACACTCCTGGGCGCACACGTGTACAGTGCAGGGACACTCCTGGGCGCACATGTGTACAGTGCAGGGACACTCCTGGGCGCACACGTGTACAGTGCAGGGACACTCCTGGGCACACACGTGTACAGTGCAGGGTCACTCCTGGGCACACACGTGTACAGTGCAGGGACACTCCTGGGCACACATGTGTACAGTGCAGGGTCACTCCTGGGCGCATATGTGTACAGTGCAGGGACACTCCTGGGCGCATATGTATACAGTGCAGGGACACTCCTGGGCGCATACGTGTACAGTGCAGGGACACTCCTGGGCGCACACGTGTACAGTGCAGGGACACTCCTGGGCGCACACGTGTACAGTGCAGGGACACTCCTGGGCGCACACGTGTACAGTGCAGGGACACTCCTGGGCGCACACGTGTACAGTGCAGGGACACTCCTGGGCGCACACGTGTACAGTGCAGGGACACTCCTGGGCGCACACGTGTACAGTGCAGGGACACTCCTGGGCGCACACGTGTACAGTGCAGGGACACTCCTGGGCGCACACGTGTACAGTGCAGGGACACTCCTGGGCGCACACGTGTACAGTGCAGGGTCACTCCTGGGCGCACACGTGTACAGTGCAGGGACACTCCTGGGCGCACACGTGTACAGTGCAGGGACACTCCTGGGCGCACACGTGTACAGTGCAGGGACACTCCTGGGCGCACACGTGTACAGTGCAGGGACACTCCTGGGCGCACACGTGTACAGTGCAGGGTCACTCCTGGGCACACACGTGTACAGTGCAGGGACACTCCTGGGCACATATGTGTACAGTGCAGGGTCACTCCTGGGCACATATGTGTACAGTGCAGGGACACTCCTGGGCACATATGTGTACAGTGCAGGGACACTCCTGGGCACATATGTGTACAGTGCAGGGACACTCCTGGGCACATATGTGTACAGTGCAGGGTCACTCCTGGGCACATATGTGTACAGTGCAGGGACACTCCTGGGCACATATGTGTACAGTGCAGCTCCTCTCACCCCCTCTCTCCTTCCAGCTCCTCTGTCCTTGCAGCTCCTCTCACCCCCTCTCTCTCCTTTCTCCTTACAGCTCCTCTGACCTCCTCTCTCTCCTGGCACCCCCTCTCACCTCCTCTTTCCTTCCAGCTCCTCTCTTCTCAGACCCCCTAATTGCATCCCTCTCCCCTCCTCTCCTTGCAGCTTCTAATCGCACCCTCTCTCTCCTGCCAGCTCCTCTCTCCTCCGCTTTCCTCTCACCTCCTTCTTCTAGCATCCCCTCTCTCCTTCAGGGATCTCTCTCCTCCGCTCCCCTTGCAGCTCCGACCTCTTCCAGCATGTGTCCCGCGCTCTGCCCTGCGGGACACTCACTGATGACGTAACCGCCCTCTCCGTGCAGAGCAGAGCTGCAGGGGGGCGGGAGATTTGAAAGCAGACAGCGGCCGGCGTGCTGCACTGCTTTAGTATATATCGGGGGCGGCGGCCGCGGCTCCCATGTCATTAACTATCTGCAGGGAACCTGCCACCTTGCCGCCCCCTGTATGCCGCCGCCTGAGCAAACACTTCATATTGGCTCATGGTTAATGCGGCCCTGACTGGGAGGCTCATTACTTCAAACGTTTCATATATAAAATACACAGACTTTATTCAACTTGGCCCAACGGGATCAGTACTAGGTATGTGGGCCCAGCGGTAATCTTTAGTCCAGCACAGTCCAGTGTGTGTTATCACTGCTGTGCTGCTCATTCAGCACACATTATTCAACAAAGGAACAAAGAAGTTCAAATCAGAGTCTTTCAGTCTTCAGATAAAACAACCGGGACACATTCTTCAAAAGGGAAAAGGGAAAAATAAAAAGGTTGGTTGCTGGAAAGGTGGGGGGCTATATACAGGGGCAATGTCTTTCTACAGGAGTCTCTTGCAATTAAAGAGTCTACTGTTCAACGGGGGTTGTGTGCACAACGTGCAATGTGGATGGCAAACCAGCCTAACGGGCCGGGGTAACGTTGTTCATAGGCTACTTGCTCATCTCTGTACAGATCCCTTCGTGGATGTCCTTTGCGTAAGTAAAATTCCACGTCGCGCCGGGAAAAGAAGACATCATCCAGTAGTCCAGGTTCTCTTAGGAAACCCCATCTGTCCTCCTGGTAGACAGAGACGACTGTTTTCCTGAGTTCTATTGGAAGTGGGGGTTGAGCTCTAGCTTCCTCGTGGAGTCTCCTTGTCGCTTGCTCTCGTTGATACCAGTCCTCTCGCCGCCTCTGCATCGCCACCTGGTCTCGCACATCCATGACTGGCCGGGTACATTGCAGCGACTGATACTGCGGGGGTGGCAAACTGCTGCTTGAGACTCGTGGTGTTACTCGCATCTCCGCGGAGCTCAAAATGGCGGGGACTCCTTGCTGGTGCCACTGCCATGTGGTCCACCATGTGGTCCACAATTTGCTCCTGGGCTGGTGAGAGGACACCTGTGTATTTGCAGAGTCCATGCATAGGTGGACCCAGTGCATTCTGTTTTGGGGACGCTATGTAGACGACATCATGATACTATGGCCAGGAACAGTGGATCTTTTTTAGTCCTTCTTGTTACAGCTAAACCAGAAGACCTTAGGTTTGCTGTTCACTTATGAAATTCATAAGGAGAGGTAATCTTTTCTTCTATTGATGAAAGATGAGGGAGGCCGTATTGAAACAACCATTTTTGGAAAGCCCACTGCCACAAACAATCTTCTACATTGGCAAAGTTCTCACCCTGTTCCCATGAAAAAGGGTATACCCTTATAGCGGCGCTCAAGCAAGCGTCATCGGGCGCTTGCCTCTGACGTCAGCGCTTCTATGCTGATTGGCCCACACTATGACCTGGGCGGAGCTGCGGCCTGAACTCCGGAAGAACAGGGACCATGGAGCCTAGGACCGGCAATACCGGTGCAAAACGGCACCGGAACACGGCGGACGGCAGCGGATCATCTCGGGGACCGGACCGGAGCACAGAGGACGGCACAGGACCATCGGGGACCCCACACCGGACCCGGTAAGAAGCGGTGCTATGTGTGTGTGTGGTGTGTATGGTGTGTATATATGTGTATGCATGTGTCTGTACGTGTGTATGTATGTATGTAACCCCCCCCGTGTTTCCCCGATAGTAAGACCCCCCCTCCCCCCTACCCTGCCTTACATTCGGGGGGGTCTTACATTAGCAGACCCCCGTTCCCCCCCCCCCCACCCTGTCTTACTTTCGGGGCGGTCTTACTATCGGGAAAACACGGTAGGTGTTGCAGTCAATCTCAACTATTAGTATTGTCCTGCTGGAAGACCCATGACTGAAGACACAAACCCAGCTTTCTGAGAGTGGGCACTACATTGCAGCCCAAAATCCCTTAATAATCTTCAGATTTAATGAAGTCTTGAACATAGTCAAGGTGCTCAGTGCGAGAGGCAGAAAACCAACCCCAAAATTTTATTCAAATGTTGACAGATAGATCGCTTGACACTGATGAACCTTGAGTCTTCAGGACAGCTTTCCTTTCTTTGGAACTTGATTGGGGCTGCTTTACTACTATCTGGACTATCCTGCGTTGAAACCTTTCATCAAATTTTCTCTGCTATCCTTATCCAGGGAGATTAGCTATAGTGCCATGGGTTGTACATTTCTTGATTGTGTTGCACACTGTGGACAGAGCAACATCAAAAACTCTGGAGATGGACTTGTAACCTTGAGATTGTTTATATTTTTCAACAATTTTGGTTCTCAAGTCCTCAGACATTTCGCTTCCTGTTCTCCATGCTTAGTGAGGCACACACAGACACACAATTCAAAGATTGAGTCAACCTTTCTGTTTATCTGGTTTCAGGTGTGATTATCCTATTGTCCACTCCTGTTACTTGTCACAGGTAAGTCTGAACGAACATCACATGCTTGAAACAACGTTTACCCACAATTTTGGAAAGGTACCAACAATTTTGTTCAGCTTATTGTAGGAGTTTTGTGTGAAATTATATTCAATTTCCCCTTTTCTTTACTCTGTGTTTTTGTGATGTTACATAGAAGCAATTCTGGGAACATATCTTGGAACTGTTTCTTAAGCAAAAATAAATATAATAAATAATGAACCTAAATTGAACCCGAGTTACGGCGACATACATAGGATACATATGTAATGATAGATAACAAGATAACAAGCAACTACAGGATTATCCAGCTTTGCAGAGCAGGATTAATTAACACAAATACGTCCTAAGTACCTTAAATCAGAATAGTCTACAATAAACCTAGTACAACTATCTACATTAGGCTTTTTCTATCTAGTCTAGGACTGATTCACATGGTGCACTTTTATATACTCACTTATCATAAACTATACATGAGAAGAAATTGTCTTTATGTAGTTTTATCCGTTCTTCCTGCAGCTAACTAATAATGCAGGTTAACTTATAGGAAATGAGGGCAGCACTTTATGAAAAAGGTCACATTAAGAGGATTTAAAATAACTACATTTACTGACTGGTCAGCCCTCATGCTTCTGTGTTAGCATCGTTTATCATAGGAACCTCTATCTAGATTAATACATCGGTGTTGATCTACTTATATAATCGGGAGTTTGGAATTCGAGCGTTGTAGCCGAATCCCAAGATCCTTTGCGGAACTGCAAGCGATGACGGGTAGCGTCATCGCGAGCTGCAGCCGCACTACCTCACACCGACGTTCCCTATCACTATCTGAGGAGTTCTGCCACACCCCCGGCCCTAACTCACGCTACCAAGATGGCGGTTCCCGCCCCCCACACCACAGCAGCGGAGCACCTATGCCGCTCAGCGCCGATAACACTTCTCTGCACCCTCACCTGTCTCACGCTGCCCTGCGCCCCAGCCTCAATGCATACTAGCCTTTGACACCCACTGCGGCGCCGATGTCGGCGGGAGCCGCCAGAGACCACCCTCCGGGAGAGCCGCCCACTGCCTTGCTGCAGGCGCAGAAGGCTGGAGGTGAGGCAGCGGTGTGGACGGGGCACTGGAGCGGAGGAGTTCTGGCACACCCCCGGGGCAAAGCCACCCAACCAAGATGGCGGATCCCGCCCCTCACCACTGCAGCGGAGCAGCTATGGCGGTGAGCGGCAAAAACACTTCTCTGTACCCTCACCTGTCTCAGGCTGCCCTGCGCCCCAGCCTCAATGCCATGAGCCTTTGACAGCCACCGCGGCGCCAGTGTCAGCGGGAGCCGCCGGAGACCACCCTCCGGGAGAGCCGCCCAGTGCCTTGGTGCTGGCGCAGAGGGCTCGAGGTGAGGGAGCGGTGTCGACAGGGCACCCGCCGGAGACCACCCTCCGGGAGAGCCACCCAGTGCCTTGGTGCTGGCGCAGAGGGCTCGAGGTGAGGGAGCGGTGTAGACGGGGCACTGGAGCACTCTTACAACGCCCTCACCTGCAATACAGAAGGGGCTGCAGTGGAGAACAGTACAAATGCCAATGTGGCCCACCTTCTATCCACACACTCACCAGAATCATTAAGTATAGCAGCATCTCTCCTCACCCCTCCTCCAGCTTGACCTCTCCTCACCCCTCCTCCAGCCTGACCTCACCCCTCCTCCAGCCTGACCTCTCCTCACCCCTCCTCCAGCCTGACCTCTCCTCACCCCTCCTCCAGCCTGACCTCTCCTCACCCCTCCTCCAGCCTGACCTCTCCTCACCCCTCCTCCAGTCTGACCTCTCCTCACCCCTCCTCCAGTCGCACCTCTCCTCACACCTCCAGCCTCCCGCCACATCATACTCTGCTACCCACACAGCCGCCTGTATACTCTGCTACCCACACAGCCACCTGTATACTCTGCTACCCACACAACCACCTGTATACTCTGCTACCCACACACCCGCCTCTATACTCTGCTACCCACACACCCGCCTCTATACTCTGCTACCCACACAGCCACCTGTATACTCTGCTACCCACACAGCCACCTGTATACTCTGCTACCCACACACCCGCCTCTATACTCTGCTACCCACAGAGCCGCCTCTATACTCTGCTACCCACAGAGCCGCCTCTATACTCTGCTACCCACAGAGCCACCTCTATACTCTGCTACCCACAGAGCCGCCTCTATACTCTGCTACCCACAGAGTCGCCTCTATGCTCTGATACCCACAGAGCCGCCTCTATACTCTGCTACCCACATAGCCGCCTCTATACTGTGCTACCCACAGAGCCGCCTCTATGCTCTGCTACCCACAGACCCGCCTCTATGCTCTGCTACCCACAGAGCCGCCTCTATGCTCTGCTACCCACAGAGCCGCCTCTATGCTCTGCTACCCACAGAGCCGCCTCTATGCTCTGCTACCCACAGAGCCGCCTCTATACTCTGCGACCCACACAGCCGCCTCTATACACACAATTCTTTTCACCGCGCTCCCGATGCAATTGCATCGGGCCTTTTAACTAGTTTTGTAATAAAGTGAAGCAAATCTGACACATTTTTATAAAACTGTCCAACACCTCTGAGACTTTTATCAATGGAAACAATTCAAATCCTTGCAGTACAAGCCTTATGTGCATTGTGTTATCATTTCATGTTTGGGGCAGTGGACCTTAGGATATTATTTCGAGTGGAGGTTCTTAAATACAGAAAATGTTGTTATAAATTCCTAAAACCTATAATTAGAAAGGGGAAAGTGTAAGGGGGTAGTCGATACCCGTACACTCCTGCCCTGAAAAACCAATCGCAATATGTTGTAGAGTCATGTGCATTATCTCCTGCACTATTGTATAATAGATGGAGCCCCAATGCTATCACATCAGGAGGGTGGTGACATCACTGGGGGCACGCTCTGTAGTGCTGGGGGTGGAGGCCATCTCAACCCCCCTGTGTGTTCTTCCCCTGTATGCAGGGCCACACCGTCCAGTGGACAGAATGAGCATTATGCTCAGGCGACAAGGAGGCAGCCGAGCGGCAGTACTGCAGTGACTGTCTGCCTTCTGGCTTGCCGCCGTCAGGTAAAGTAAACCGCACTGCCTGCTCCTCAATCCCGCGGGCAAACAACGGCAGCACAACATCAACCACCACCCCCTCGCTGCCCGGGCATTGACAACACGTAACCTCCCCCCCCGCTCCTCACTACCACCACCTGCACATCGATACCACCCCCTTTTTGGCTCAGGCAGCGGGGATGCTTAGTTCACCCCTGCCTGTATGCACTCTCTCTCCCCCTGTTTACTATACTTGTCATAACACCCCACTATGATGTCAAAACACCCCACTGTGATGTCATAATGGCCCATTGTGATAGGAGAACAACCGAACACAGGAGGCAATGACAAATGCCACAGGGCAATTGTATATTCGTTGTGGCCAAAAGTATTGACACCCCTGCAATTCTGTCAGATAATACTCAATTTCTTCCTGAAAATGATTGCAATCACAAATTCTTTGGTATTATTATCTTCATTTAATTTGTCTTCAATTAAAAAACACAAAAAGAATTGTCCTAAAGCCCAATTGGATATAATTCCATACCAAACATAACAAAGGGGGTGGACAAAAGTATTGGCACTGTTAGAAAACTCATGTGATGCTTGTGTAATTAACAGCACCTGTAACTTACCTGTGGCACCTAACAGGTGTTGGCAATACAGTCATATGAAAAAGTTTGGGCACCCCTCTTAATCTTACTCATTTTTTTATGTTTAAAATTGTTTTTTTGCAACAGCTATTTCAGTGAGATATATGTAATAACTGATGGATACAGTAATATTTCCGGATTGAAATGAGGTTTATTGTACTAACCGAAAATAATATGCATTATTTCAAAATTTGACAGGTGCAAAAGTATGGGCACCTCAACAGAAAAGTGACATTAATATTTAGTAGATCCACCTTTTGCAAAAATAACAGCCTCTAGTCGCTTCCTGTAGCTGTTAATGAGTTCCTGGATCCTGGATGAAGGTATTTTTGACCATTCCTCTTTACAAAACAATTCCAGTTCAGTTAAGCTTGATGGTCGCCGAGCATGGACAGCCCGCTTCAAAACATCCCACAGATGTTCAATGATATTCAGGTCTGGGGACTGGGATGGCCATTCCAGAACATTGTAATTGTTCTTCTGCATGAATGCCTGAGTAGATTTGGAGCGGTGTTTTGGATCATTGTCTTGCTGAAAGATCCATTCCCGGCGTAACTTCAACTTTGACACTGATTCTTGAACATTATTCTCAAGAATTTGCTGATACTGAGTGGAATCCATGAGACCCTCAACTTTAACAACATTCCCGGTGCCATCATTGGCCACACAGCCCCAAAGCATGATGGACCCTCCCCCAAATTTGACACTGGGTAGCAAGTGTTTTTCTTGGAATGCTGTGTTTTTGTGGCGCCATGCATAACGCATTTTTGTATGACCAAACAACTCAATCTTTGTTTCATCAGTCCACAGGATCTTCTTCCAAAATGAAACTGGATTGTCCAAATGTGCTTTTGCATACCTCAGGCGACTCTGTTTGTGGCGTGCATGCAGAAACGGCTTCTTTCGCATCACTCTCCCATACAGCTTCCCATTGTGCAGTGTGCGCTGTATTGTTGACCGATGCACAGTGACACCATCTGCAGCAAGATGATGCTGCAGGTCTTTGGAGGTGGTCTGTGGATTGTTCTTGACTGTTCTCACCATTCTTCTTCTCTGCCTTTCTGATATTTTTGTTGGCCTGACACTTCTGGCCTTTACAAGAACTGTCCCTGTGGTCTTCCATTTCCTTACTATGTTCCTCACAGTGGAAACTGACAGGTTAAATCTCTGAGACAACTTTTTGTATCCTTCCCCTGAACAACTATGTTGAACAATCTTTTTTTTCAGATCATTTGAGAGCTGTTTTGAGGAGCCCATGATGCCACTCCTCAGAGAACATGCAACTAGGAGAAGAACTTGCAAGTGGACACCTTAAATAGCTTTTCTCATGATTGGATACACCGTGCTATGAAGTACAAAGCTCAATGAGGTTACCAAACCAATTTAGTGCTTCAGTAAGTCAGTAAACAGTAGTTAGGAGTATTCAAATCATGAAAATCAGAAGGGTGCCCATACTTTTGCACCTGTCAAATTTTGAAATAATGCATATTTCACATTTTTGGTTAGTGCAATAAACCTCATTTCAATCCTGAAATATTACTGTGTCCGTCAGTTATTACATATATCACACTGAAATAGCTGGTGCAAAAACCCAATTTTAAACCAAAACAAACGAGTAAGAGGGGTGCCCAAACTTTTTCATATGACTGTAACTAAATCACACTTGCAGCCAGTTGACATGGATTAAAGTTGACTCAACCTCTGTCCTGTGTCCTTGTGTCTACCACATTGAGCATGGAGAAAAGAAAGAAGACCAAAGAACTGTCTGAGGACTTGAAAAAACCAAATTGTGAGGAAGCATGAGCAATCTCAAGGCTACAAGTCCATCTCCAAAGGCCTGAATGTTCCTGTGTATACCGTGCATAGTGTCATCAAGAAGTTTAAAGCCCATGGCACTGTGGTTAACCTCCCTAGATGTGGACTGAAAAGAATTGACGAGAGATTTCAACACAAGATTGTGCGGATGGTGGATAAAGAACCTCGACTAACATCCAAACAAGTTCAAGCTGCCCTGCAGTCCGAGGGTACAACAGTGTCAACCCGTACTATCCGTCGGCATCTGAATGAAATTGGACTGTATGGTAGGATACCAGGAAGACCCCACTTCTTACCCCGAGACATAAAAAAGCCAGGCTGGAGTTTGCCAAAACTTACCTGAGAAAGCCTAAAATGTTTTGGAAGAATGTTCTCTGGTAAGATGAGACAAAAGTAGAGCTTTTTGGGCAAAGGCATCAACATAGAGTTTACAGGAGAAAAAAGAGGCATTCAAAGAAAAGAACATGGTCCCTACAGTCAAACATGGCGGAGGTTATCTGATGTTTTGGGGTTGCTTTGCTGCCTCTGGCACTGGAATGCTTGACCGTGTGCATGGCATTATGAAGTCTGAAGACTACCAACAAATGTTGCAGCATAATGTAGGGCCCAGTGTGAGAAAGCTGGGTCTCCCTCAGAGGTCATGGGTCTTCCAGCAGGACAATGACCCAAAACACACTTCAAAAAGCACTTGAAAATGGTTTGAGTGAAAGCACTGGAGACTTCTAAGGTGGCCAGCAATGAGTCCAGACCTGAATCCCATAGAACACCTGTGGAGAGATCTAACAATGGCAGTTTGGAGAAGACACCCTTCAAATATCAGGGACCTGGAGCAGTTTGCCAAAGAAGAATGGTCTAAAATTCCAGCAGAGCATTGTAAGAAACTCATTGATGGTTACCGGAAGTGGTTGATCGCAGTTATTTTGGCTAAAGGTTGTGCAACCAAGTATTAGGCTGAGGGTGCCAATACTTTTGTCTGGCCCATTTTTGGAGTTTTGTGTGAAATGATCAATGTTTTGCTTTTTGCTTCATTTTCTTTTGTGTTTTTTCACTTAAGACAAATTAAATTAAGATAATAATACCAAAGAATTTTATTTGTGATTGCAATCATTTTCAGGAAGAAACTGAGTATTATCTGACAGAATTGTAGGGGTGTCAATACTTTTGGCCACAACTGTATAAGCTAAGTCTATGTCTGTGTATGTGTGCATGTATGTCCCCTATACATATCAATCCTGCCTCCCCACACCTTCCCCCCAACCCGCTCCATCTATCCACGCTCCCCCAAATCTACCTTTCAACCCCCTCCACACCCTGAAACTTTTCCCACCCCAAACCTTCACACCCTCCCCAAACCTGCACCCCACCTCCCTAAAAAATGACCCCTTGTCCCCCTTAACCTGCACCCCTTCCAAACCCACCCCCCAAAAAAACGCTATCACTCCCCCAAACCTGCCCCTACCCCTCAAACCTTTCCCCCCCAAATCCACACCCCTTTACAAACCCTGAGTCAAATGGGGTGTGCGCAAAATTTTGTGATTGTAGATGTAATGGTGCAAATATATACATACATATGTACATATATACATACATTTATTCGCAAAATTAATGTGATTGTAGACCAGTGGCGCACCCAGAAATTTCCCAAGGTAGGGGTCCAAGAAACACACACCGGCCCTGAAAGGGGGGTGTCACCCCCAGCGGGGTTCCGAGGGGCAAAGCCCCCGGTGGGGGGTTTTGGGGGAGCGAAGCCCCCCTAAAAACCAAGCGATTTTTGTAAATTTGAATACCTAATTAATTCTTAATACTGCACGAAAACGGTCTTATTTGTAATGACGCTGCGCAGTCGGTCTCGGTTGCGCAGCAGTTCCGCTTTTTTATTTTCGTTAATTTGTTGGGCAACTTTGCTTGTCTTAAGTCAGCAACGGCATTCTGGTGGTATGTAGACATCGCGTATTTGTCGTAAGCCTCTATCGCATGCTGCCAGTCTTGGAATGCAGTAACTACCAGTTTGCCTAAAGTGCAACAAAATGATTGTCAGTATTTCGATCTGAAATTAGAGAATAATCTCTTTCCTATTAATCTATTTTCTAATATAAGAAATATTGCTGACAAAAGAAATATTGCAAACGAGGAGCGTTCAGTTGCAAACAAATAATCAAAAACCTGAAATTGTTAGACAGCTTATGCTGTAGTGTACACTCTGTAGATTAAAATACGCAAAAGACGCAGAAGCAGTAAGAACAACATTGAGACAGTCAGTTACAGAACTTACCTGGTAGCTGGCTGGCTCTGTGCGATCCAACAGACTTCGGAGGAAAGAGAACGCAAAACTTGCAGAAAGCACCTTTTTCTTTCTCTGAATATGTGGCGTAAAACGTTGAAGCCAACCAAACTGGAAACAAAGCTTTTTTTTGCATGGCTTCTCTGAATTTAAGACTGGAAACTTGTAGTTGCAGTCGGGCATCCATAGAAAATCATACATTTCCACTTTTTCACTTAGTGACATTTCTTTCGCCACGAAGTTTGAAATGTCAAACGGTCAAGGCACTTCACTGCCGGCACTCACACTAGTTACTGACAGGGGCTGCATCCAGGGGCTGGCTGGAGCCTCTAACCCCGGGTGGCACATTTCTACAGCCAGCCCTGCCTTGAGAAGCGGGGGGGGGGGGGGTGTGCTGTCGAGCTGCCTTGAGAAGCGGGGGGGGGGGGGGTGCTGTCGAGCTGCCTTGAGAAGCGGGGGGGGTGCTGTCGAGCTGTCAGCACTGACCTTGCCTCATGCTGTCTCCGTGCCGTCCCAGCCGCAAAGCGGAGCGCCGGCCGCAAAGCGACACCCGCGGCCGGCCCGTTTCTGCAGGGGGCGGCCCTAATGGTGGACTATACCACCAGCCCAGGGGGCACCTGCCCCCCTGCCACCTGGGCCAGCCCGCCCCTGGCTGCATCTCAACATTTCCAGACTCCCCAGCCTGGGTACTATCGTTCGTCTTTTCTGCATTGGTTGCTCAACAGCGTCACCACCATCACCAACAGTACTAATAGCCGTTCTTTTTGGCTGAAAACAGTCTTTAATAGAGGGCTGTGACAGCCATTTACGTTTTTCACCCGACAAAGCCGACATTATTGTTTATTTTCCACAGCACAGATCACCCACGGTCCGGACTCCGGACCACGGCAAGACGAGTTCGCTCACTTCACTGCGCAGCGTGAGGTGCAATCCGTGCGTTGGCCATTTCCTTCGCTAACACGTGTTACAGTGTCACACGAAAATTGCAGGAAGTCGGGATTCGGAGAGTCCTGAAGCCTGATTCAGAACAGGAAGCAGACAGTGGAGGCGGGAGAGTGGGTAGTCACAAAATCAGTGGAACTGCGGGCCGCATTCCTGAACGGATTATGCTAAGACTTGAGAGTAGACTGGGTTTCCAACTTCCGGCCGCAAAAGCGTGCATCCCGGAAGTTGGAAACTGGGGATTATTAGAGTAGATACAAACAAGCCCGGCTCCAGGTTTCACACACAGCACAGCCATATACACAGAGCGCAGCTATATACACTGTGAGGTAGCAAGGGGAATGGTAGTAGAGGGACGCTATGTTTCCCCAAGGATGGTGAGCTACTGCATGTATGGGACAGGAGATGCTTACATGAGCATAGGTGAGGTAGGTGTGGCCCCCGTTACTGAGAACGGTGGCTGTTGGTAAAGCCTGTTATAGGACCTCATCTATGAGGAATGGGGGAAGGTTTTTGGGCGGGCCTCCATTCCTCATCTCCCGCCCCAGGCTTTTGAAGTAGCTGGGACGGAAAGACAGGTGAGAAAGGTTAGGCCAGAAGAGACGGCTGTGAAGGTGTTGTGAGATGAGATCAGACTGGAGAGGAGTTCAGTCGATGTGAAAGTAGCCTGTGAGAGCACAGAGAGCGTGTACCAGACCCCAAGGTGGGGTAGGACCCCTAGGCGAGCTCCAGGAGGAGCAGGTTTAGGGCCGACGCTATTATCCTGATGTAAGGACTGTTTTTTTGTTTGTTTTGCCATTGTGTGAAATAAACCACACTTGTTTTTGGACTGAGCCTGAGTGTCACTGCCTTACTTGCTGCTGCAATAGAGACTGATCCCTACATATGGTGGAGAATGCGGGCAATGCAGTAAGGCATACACTAACCGCTGTAGAGGACGAGTTGTATGTCCTGGGTGAAGCAAGCCCTAAAGCAGCGCTCAGCAATGGAGGACGTTGTAAAGGCATTGATTGAAGCCAACCTGCAGCAGAAGCAGCAACAGCAGATGTATGCTGAGGCGCTGCAGGCCCAGCAGCACAGCCATACGGAGGCCCTGAGACTTCAACAGCAAACTAACCAACTCCTGATGGAACAGTTAACAGCCCTGAGGTCAAGCGCACCATCTGATCCACAGCAGGACATCAAGAAGCGGGTCCGTGCGTCCCTCCAAAAGATGACCGCAGGGGACGATGTCGAAGCTTTCTTGGCGGGGTTCGAGAGAGTGGCAGAGCGAGAGAGTCTGCCGCTACACCAATGGTCGTAGGTCGTAGCGCCATATCTGATTGGAGAGCCCAGAAAGCGTACTACGACCTGAGCGAGCAGGATGCCCGGGACTATCAAAAGGTAAAAGCCGAGATTCTAGCTCGATTAGGTGTGAATGTGTATCTCCGTGCCCAGAGAGTCCATCGCTGGGCCTATGTAGAGACTGTAGCGGTCCGGTCTCAGATGTATGATCTCGTCCATCTTGTAAAAAAATGGTTACAGCCGGAGCTGTTGTCCCCAGCGCAGATGGTGGAAAGAGTGGTACTGGACAAGTTTGTGCGGGCCTTGCCCCCAGCCATACAGCAGTGGGTGGGACATGGGGACCCTGTCGATGCCAACCAGCTGGTCGGTTTGGTGGAACGTTATGAGGCCACCCAGAACTTGTTAAAAGTTTCTTCCCCAGCTCGTGTGCTCCCCAAATCCCGCAAGGTCACAGACCCTGAGAAATACAGGACTCTGACACGCACCCCCACCCCTGCAGACCCTCAGGCAAGGAAGCTAGAGACTGTTGTGTGCTGGAGGTGTCAAGAGCGAGGACACATTGCTGCAAACTGCCCTATCACCACCGATCCTATGGACTGCAGTGTGGCCCGGCGTGTCTCCCTCTATGCCTTCCCGGTATATACCGCTGCTTCCCCAGAGCCTGCACCTATCTCTCCCATGTGTCAGGTTACGGTGGCGGGATGTCCTGCAGCTGCCCTCTTGGACTCGGGAAAGCCCAGTACTTCTCCACACTCGATCTAACTAAGGGATACTGGCAAGTACCCCTTACGGATAGCGCCAAAGAGAAGACCGCGTTCATCACCCCGGAGGGTCTGTTTCACTACCTGGTGTTGCCATTTGGCTTACATGGGGCTCCAGCCACGTTCCAAAGATTAATGGACATCGTGTTGAAGCCTCATCAAAGGTACGCCTCGGCCTATCTGGATGACGTCATCATTTTCAGCAGCGACTGGGAGAGCCACTTGGCCAAGGTACAGGCTGTGGTGGACTCTCTCCGGGCAGCGGGGCTGACTGCCAACCCCAAAAAGTGTGCTCTGGGAATGGAGGAAGCACGCTATTTGGGGTATGTGATAGGGCGAGGTATGATTAAGCCGCAGGTCAACAAGGTCGAAGCCATCCAGAGTTGGCCCCAACCAAGGACAGTAAAGCAGGTGAGAGCCTTTCTGGGAATTGTGGGATACTACAGGAGGTTCATCCCCAATTTTGCCACCCTCTCAGCCCCATTGACAGACCTTCTGAAAGGAAGACGGCCCGTCATGGTAAAGTGGAACCCCCAGGCCGAGCATGCCTTTCTGGTCCTGAAGACGGTGTTATGCGGGTCTCCCATCCTTGTCACACCTGACTTCACCCAAACCTTCATCGTTCAGACAGATGCATCAGAAGTAGGGCTAGGTGCAGTCCTTTCTCAGGAGGTGAATGGGGAAGAACACCCCGTTAACTACCTGAGCCGCAAGCTCACGCCTGCAGAGAAAAATTACAGTGTGGTCGAGAGGGAGTGCCTAGCCATCAAGTGGGCCTTGGAAGCGTTGAGGTATTACCTGCTGGGGCGACGGTTTCGGTTGGTGACTGACCACTCCCCACTCACGTGGATGAGCCAGTCAAGAGAGAGGAATGCGCGAGTCACCAGGTGGTTCTTGTCGCTCCAGAACTTTAACTTCACGGTGGAACACAGAGCCGGGAGGCTGCAGGGCAATGCTGATGCCTTGTCCCGGACTCATTGTTTGGTGGCAGGAGTTCACCTCCCCAGGGTTGAACTGAGGGGGGGGGGGTGTGAGGTAGCAAGGGGAATGGTAGTAGAGGGACGCTATGTTTCCCCAAGGATGGTGAGCTACTGCATGTATGGGACAGGAGATGCTTACATGAGCATAGGTGAGGTAGGTGTGGCCCCCGTTACTGAGAACGGTGGCTGTTGGTAAAGCCTGTTATGGGACCTCATCTATGAGGAATGGGGGAAGGTTTTTGGGCGGGCCTCCATTCCTCATCTCCCGCCCCAGGCTTTTGAAGTAGCTGGGAGGGAAAGACAGGTGAGAAAGGTTAGGCCAGAAGAGACGGCTGTGAAGGTGTTGTGAGATGAGATCAGACTGGAGAGGAGTTCAGTCGATGTGAAAGTAGCCTGTGAGAGCACAGAGAGCGTGTACCAGACCCCAAGGTGGGGTAGGACCCCTAGGCGAGCTCCAGGAGGAGCAGGTTTAGGGCCGACGCTATTATCCTGATGTAAGGACTGTTTTTTTGTTTGTTTTGCCATTGTGTGAAATAAACCACACTTGTTTTTGGACTGAGCCTGAGTGTCACTGCCTTACTTGCTGCTGCAATAGAGACTGATCCCTACAACACACACAGCGCAGCCATATACACACACAGAGCGCAGCCATATACACACACAGCTCAGCCATATACACACACATAGCGCAGCCATACACACACATAGTGCAGCCATATAACACACAAAGCGCAGCCATATACACACACATAGCGCAGCCATAAACGCACAGCTCAGCCATATACACACACATAGAGCAGCCCTGGGGTTCCCTCTTTTGTGGGCCCCTGGGTGCTGTGTAATTGTTCCTGACATAGGGGCCCAGCTCCTTGTGTACTGCACCCCCCCTCCCCTCTCCCACTCCTAACCTGTGTGCAGCTGTGTGGCAGATGCAATCATGCATATCAGTCTGCACTGAGTAGAACTGTATGATCCCCTAGGTGCTGCAGGTTCAGAGATCATCATTTATTACCCACCAGGCCGGGCCAGCAACAGTCTGAGTCCGACTGCAGACTGTGTGCTGCCTCCTGGCTCCTGCCTGTATACAGAGTGAGCTCTGCTCCCCCACAGCTTGCTCTGCAGTGCCTGCCCTGGCTGGCTGCAGCCTGTACTGACTTTCTCCAGCCCTCCACACTAACGTATGAGGCGGTGCTGGGTGCTGATGCGGTACCGCTGTGCTGTCTGTACCTGTGGTCTGTGGATGAGAGGAGAGGAGGGGGTCACTGACAGGAATGAGTCCCTCTTCTGTGTGTGCGTTTCACACTGCCGCAGGAAGAGGATGTGAGGGGGCGGAGTAGCGAGGACCCTCTCTGCTATGCATTCCTAGTGTGTGGAACGCACGGCGGCGGAAGTGGCGGCAGAGTCAGGGACCGGGCGGCGGTGGGCCCACCAGCTTCTCAGGGCCGTCCAAGGGGGGTGTCCAGACACGTAGGTCCCCCCCCTTGGGTGCGCCACTGATTGTAGATACAGCAAATTCCTTTAGTGCACATACATACATTAATTTCTCTAATCCTTACTTCCCTTTCTTCCATGGCTCTTGAGAAAGCAGCTCTTGCCTCCCTTTTTTCCATTTCTGAACCCATTTCTGTAATTCTTGCCTCCCTTTCTTCCATTTCTGTAAGTCTTGCTTATTGAGGCATAATACAGCTTTTCTCTTAGCGTGTGATGACAATCATCCAGTCGCATTCTTTTTTTTATGAGTCATAAGATCCGAATAATCGGGCAGTGACATGACACAGAATTTTATAAGCTACCATTCTACAGTATTGTGACATCACAATGGAGGGGTGTGGCTATCTGGAGTGGGTGTGGCTATCTGGAGTGGGATGGGCTTGCCACAGACATGGGCGTGCCTATGTGGAGTGGGGGTGGGGCTATGTGGAGTAAGTGTGGCTAAATGGAATGGGTGTGGTCATGTGGAGAGGGCATGGTCATGTGGAGTCAGTGTGGGGGAAATATGTCAATTTCCTATAGATTAATAGACTAATCATATGTTTTAGAATGTTTGCATTAACACTTGGAATATAATATTGAAGTTTTTCCATATTTACTCATAAATATATAATATAGATAGTTCTTCTGATATTTTATCTTTCTGTTCTTATTTCTCTCTTTCTCTAATTTGTTTCTCTATTTCCTATTTTATCTTTATTCTCTCTTTCCATATATATTCTTCTTTGTCTGCTTATCTCACTTTAGCAAAATGAAGTTTCTTAATGCTTTTATTCTAACTTTCCTCCCCTCCTCTATCTTGTCTGCTTTCTATTGCCTCCATCTTGAATTCCATTGCAGGTTTTTGCTCTGTGCCATTTTATGTGTGTGAGATTAAATTACAGGGATATAGATATATCTGGGGACGTGAATCTGGTGAGAAAGGAAGAGATAAATCACGGACATAAAGGGCCCATTGAGGATGTATCGGAATAAGGAATGTGGAGATGACCTTCGAAATGCTGGTGACTGGTCTGAAGATGGCACGGAAGATGAAGGCGTGGACACCTGGGCATAGATACATACTAATTACAATTAACCAATCTATACGCGTATATTAGCATCCAGACCACCTAACACCCTAGTTAATACACCCAGTTTTGAATATTCCCGCCTAGTCTATTAGAAGTATAAAATGTGTTGTATCCCAGAAGCAAGGCAGTTGTTGCTGCTGAGGATGTTACTTTGTTATCACTCTGAGCATAATATAAGTTTGAAACAGATTTCAGTCTGATTTATTCTTATAGTGGTACCAGGGGCGGACCCAGACTGTAGTGGGCCCTGGTGCAAGAAATTTTTCGGGGCCCCCCCCCACAGCCTAATATATACAGTCCATTACAGCCTAATATATACAGTTCAGCACAGCCGCCAGGTAATATATACAGCCAAGCACAGGCTCCAGGTAATATATATAGACTAGCACAGCCTCCAGGTAATATATACAGCCCAGCATAGCCTCGTATAACATATATAGCCCAAGACAGCCTCAAGGAGGCTATATACATACTAGATGTGTGCCCGATGCGATCACATTGGAGGGCGAGGATTGGTGCGGCGGCGGGATGCAGGGGGCGGCTAAGTGGATACACACACACCTACACGCACAGAAGGGGGACGGAGCAGAGAGAGGACAGAGAGGGACGGAGCAGAGAGAGGACAGAGAGGGACGGAGCAGAGAGAGGACAGAGAGGGACGGAGCAGAGAGAGGACAGAGAGGGACGGAGCAGAGAGAGGACAGAGAGGGACGGAGCAGAGAGAGGACAGAGAGGGACGGAGCAGAGAGAGGACAGAGAGGGACGGAGCAGAGAGAGGACAGAGAGGGACGGAGGAGAGAGAGGACAGAGAGGGACGGAGGAGAGAGAGGACAGAGAGGGACGGAGGAGAGAGAGGACAGAGAGGGATGGAGGAGAGAGAGGACAGAGGAGAGAGAGGACAGAGAGGGACGGAGGAGAGAGAGGACAGAGGAGAGAGAGGACAGAGAGGGACGGAGGAGAGAGAGGACAGAGGAGAGAGAGGACAGAGAGGGACGGAGGAGAGAGAGGACAGAGAGGGACAGAGGAGAGAGAGGACGGAGGAGAGAGAGGACAGAGAGGGACGGAGGAGAGAGAGGACAGAGAGGGACGGAGCAGAGAGAGGACAGAGAGGGACGGAGCAGAGAGAGGACAGAGAGGGACGGAGCAGAGAGAGGACAGAGAGGGACGGAGCAGAGAGAGGACAGAGAGGGACGGAGCAGAGAGAGGACAGAGAGGGACGGAGGAGAGAGAGGACAGAGTGGGACGGAGGAGAGAGAGGACAGAGAGGGACAGAGCAGAGAGAGGACAGAGAGGGACGGAGGAGAGAGAGGACAGAGAGGGACGGAGGAGAGAGAGGACAGAGAGGGACGGAGGAGAGAGAGGACAGAGAGGGACGGAGGAGAGAGAGGACAGAGAGGGACGGAGGAGAGAGAGAACAGAGAGGGACGGAGGAGAGAGAGGACAGAGAGGGACGGAGGAGAGGACAGAGAGGGACGGAGGAGAGAGAGGACAGAGAGGGACGGAGGAGAGGGCAGAGAGGGACGGAGGAGAGGACAGAGAGGGACGGAGAAGAGAGAGGACAGAGAGGGTAAGTGACATGAATGTGCATCCAAAGCTCCTGTTTCACTGACACTCAGGAGCCGGCTGGCTGCTTCTTTGCATAACGGGGCCCCCAAGCACTGCAGGCCCCCCCGACTTCAGTAGTTATGCCCCTGGGTCTCCTATCCTGGTGTATAGGTTCCCCATTTTGGTATATACAGTATATCTCCCAGTATGGTAAATATGTCCTCCAACCTGGTATATATGGGCCCATACTGGTATATGTCCCCATCTGTACACTGGATATATAATGCACTGTATTGATCACACCTGGTGCTGCCTACAGGACATCACATGTATATGGAGCCATATAACATAATATGTGATGCCCTGTAGGTTCAGATGTGATCAGTCAGTGCAGGGCTCTGTATACTGAGGTCTGTGGTGTCTGCTGGGGTCATAGTGCAGGGCTCTGTATACTGAGGTCTGTGGTGTCTGCTGGGGTCAGAGTGATTTATTGCAGGGCTCTGCTCTTTCCTGTAGGTCGGGTGATGCTGGAGCCGATAATCCAGCACTGACAGCCCGACCTGATCTGCCACAGACTCCTGCAATCACTCTGATCCCCAGCAGAGCAGACCCTGACCGGACTGAGGACCGTCCTGCTGCCCCACACCATGATTAATGACCTCCTGCTTACCGGCATCTTCTGAGGTCTAGTCCATCCACAAGCTGCTGCTCTCCGGGAGGCTGAAGGAGCAGGAGAAGTGTCCCTCTGCAGACCCCGTCCACACAGTGTGCAGGGGGCCTGTCTGCAGCTGCTGATGTGATCTGCGAGCAGCCGGGCGGGAGAATAGATACATTTCAAATCCAAAGTGCGCTCCCCAGGCAGCCCGAGCAGCTCCAACAGCTGATCTTGGTGCGCCCCCTGCACTCCCAGTCCCAGTCCCGACTGTGATTGTTGCACCCAGAGCAGTGGAGGCAGGGGCCCGTGCAAGGCGCGGGGGTGGGGGTGGAACCGCGGCACCGGACCCGCGGCTGGAGCCTTGGGGGCCCCCTAACAGGCCGGGGCCCTGGTGCAGCTGCACCAGCTGCACCACAGTAGGTCCGCCCCTGAGTGGTACCATATGTTCATATCTTAATTTGGAATGACTGGTGAATGAGCAAGACGCAAATGCCGTACTAAAGTGTCCTCGGCATTTTTGGCGCCCAGCACGTGGGGCGTGATCTGTGGTCCACGGCTCTCCGGACCTATGCGTGGATATCTGTGGACGATCTGTGACGGCTGATGAGGATTGATCACCCTCCAGAGCACGAGGTAAGTGGAAAGACACATTTATATGTGCTGACCCTTCCTCGTGTCTCAGTCGTTATAGATTGTTCTGCGGGTGTCTAGTGGGTACGGGGGGCAAGCGGTCGTGTGGTGAGACCGTGTTTGACCCAGCATCACGTCTGAACCAGCAGCATTTGAGTCACGCAGCCTTCTGCGCGTGTCTGTGTTTTCACCACGTCTCCTCCACTGGTCATTAACATTCTGTAGCTGTTAACCCTTCCCGTGACTGTTATTGTGCATTGAAACGTATAGTGAAACTTGATAGGCACGTGTGCTGGAGGACGGTGTAACGAAAGTGAAAGGAGACGCAACCTCTGTGATGTAATAGTGAAGGAGAATTTTTTCTGAACTGAAGTACCGTAGCAAAGTAATCTGTGAGCACTGGGTCTCAGTGTTAGGGGAGCATAAGAGCCGGCTGGCTTTTATGACTCAGGGGTGTTGTTGAGTAGGGGCTCCGCACCTCAGAAGTGTTGTTGAGTTGTGGCTCCTCACTTCTTGGATCGGAGACGGAGCGTGGAGCCAATTGGCTCTATACTTCGTAGAAAGAACGGGACACGGAATCAGCAGATTCTGTGTTCGGAGGTACATTGAGTTGGAGCTCTGTGCCGGGTGATAATACAGTGTATGGAGTTGGGGCTCTGCACTTGTAAGTTAGTTGGCAGAACGCGGTGTCCATAGACCCAGCGTTGGGAAGCACATGGAGTTGTGGCTCTGTGCTTAGGCATCAAAGACAAGTTTAGAGACAATAGGCTTTGTATTTGTCTGCACGTGGAATTTGGATACTGTGTGCAGTGATATGTTGAGTTGGAGCTCCATATCACTAGACTGAATACAGAGGCGATAAGCCCGGTATTCACTCGAACACGTGGAGTTGGGGATCCGTGCTTTAAGGGGAGGGTGTGCGGCACTTGAGCGGCACACTCGGTAGAGCTGGGAGTACGTAGTACTAAGTACTGTATACTCATTGAAGTTGATCTGGGTTGAGTTGGAGCTCCTCAAGCCGCAGGGAAAGGTACGTGGAACTTGGGTTCCGCCCCTTGGGAAAGAGCAAACTAGAACACGATGTGGCCGCTTAGGCTCCGTGTTCCTTAGGTAAAGGTATCACCGTACGTGGAAGCCGAGACTCCAGACGGTGGGGACCCAGTGTTGTTTATTGTTGCTAGCGTTCTGAGCTGCAGTTGGGACGTAGTATTGTGAGTCATGTTGTGTCTTGTAGTGCAGAAGAAGACCGTCCCTCATAAGCTGGATGAGGATGTAGAAGAGGCAAAAATGTTAGTGGCATCATGGGAAGGAAGGCAGGCAATTAAAAAAATGTGGAGAAATTGTATAAATTTGCTGGTTTGCTCTCATCAGGTAGATTGCAGCCGACTGTGTGGCGCGATCTGATTCAGAAGGAGAAGGGAAAGTTGAGAGATAAGGGTCTGTTGGACCAAGCGCAAGCTCACCTGCGAGTTGCGCTGAGCTTGAAAAATGAGGGGTGGAAAGAGGTGGATGGAGAAGGAGGTTCAGAAAATGCAGAACCTGTGTTTGGTTATAAAAAGTTTGTTCCTGATGATTCTCAAACATCAATTGTAACAGATAGTAAAATGGCCGCCACGCCATTGTTATTGAATACGCTATCCCAGCCACCACCCTATAATGGCGGCGGTACAAGGTCCCCGGATGTGTGGGTGTGTTCCTAGTTCCAGAATGGTTAGGGTAAATTAGGGTAAGGTATATATAATCTTATGGAGATTATTCTGTTTCATTGAAGTCATGCCGACTGTCACTACACTCTGTTCACGGTCCGTCTATCAATATATTTTACTATTCTTCCTGTCATGGAAAGTTCTTGAAGTGATAAAGAGTAAATGAAAAGTTAGATATTAAGCTACGGGGTCTCAGATAATGGCTGGAGTTGTTAGTTGTATATAGCTACAAGTGTGAAACAGTTAATCAAATTTGTGAGCTCAGTTTGGGAGAGAAGGATTTCTTTCTTCTATTGAATTTCTTATCTAGACAGCTGTGCGCATAAGACCTTGTAAAGGTCTGCTTGTGTTGGAAGGAGGGGGGGGAGAATGAAGGGTGGAATCTGCAAGTGCCTGACATGTACACTGGAATCTTACCCATCTTTCCAGGGATTCTGAAAGGCAAAGATGGATTTTTCACATTTATGGTAGTTTGGTATTAATAATAATGTCTAATATTGAATATAATAATCAGATTTTTATTGATTTATATGAAGAAAAAAAAAAAAAAGGGGTGGAAAGATAAGTATGAAGAAAGGTTTACTGATGTCCAGGAGAGGGGGGAGGTGAACTGATATTTGAGTGTATTCTTTATAGTATATCTTGTAGGCACATCAAGGCCAAAGAGTTTGAAAATATGGAAGGGAGTGAACCACTCCTCCACACCTCCTTAAATTCTTTCTACCAGAGCAGTTTTTGTTCTTTACTGTGTGAGAATATTTCTTGTAGTCCGTTATCTTTTCCATATGGGAGGGGTGAGGAGCTTTCTGGAGAAAATGCTGATAGCAGGAATTTTGAATTAAAGGTGATGTTATATATGTCTGCTCTGATGTACAGCGCCCATATATTCTGTAGTGTTCTACCCTTTATTGTCCAGTAATAGAAAAATGTAATCAAAATAACTAGCAGAAAATTGCAATTATAATGTTGAATAAGAATTTTCTGATCTTTGATATTAATAGATTTTTGAGTTGTTTTTCAGGTATAGGAGATATGATTTTTTTTATATTGGACGTAAGTAGAATCTTCATATGAAATAATCAGAATGTTTGGTTCTGATTTGCACTTTCTGAACGAGTGGAGCGATTTCCGGTTGAAGAATTCCTTTACAATACGGTAAGCCTACTAAATGCAGTATTGGTATATTACGGTGAGGTAAATACCATGTTATCAGTCTAGGATGGTATAATCATACTGACAATCACCACAGGTGTCCTGTCCTCTCGGAGGTAGAAGGCAAGCTACCATAAAAGGTAGGAAAGGTAGTGGCGGGTGGTTGCCCCATCCCAGCCGAGTTGCGTCTGCCGGCCTGAGCCCTCTCTATAGTCGACTGCCTTATAGGGACTGACCGAACCACTAACAGTGTTAAACTAGGAGTCGTGAGAGGGGACAGGGCAGGCCATGATGTCTCTCATCAGCAAAGGTTAGACTGGATTCTGCTTGGCCTCACTTTACGCCTCAAAATAGGTCACGGGTGAGATCAGGTGAGTACCTCCTAGTTCGCTCCTGGTACAGGTAAGCTGTGTATACTATCCTGCATTATTCTTGCACACAACACAACTCAGAAAGGTACGGGCTTCAAGCGGCGATCGCTCCATGGGTTTGGAAATTGCAAATAGTGAGCGGACAAGGAAACCAAGAAAACTGTATAAAAATTGTCCTAATATATGTGTAAATCTCTTTCTTCTATCCAAGGTATTATAAATGTCAAATATATACTAGTTAAAATGTTATTAAGTAGAGTAAGTAAATAAATGAGTAAATAATGTAATTTTTGCCTGCTTAACTGTATACTAATCATATTATGACAAGTGAATAGCTGTATGCTTTTTCCTATGCTGTTTTGTTATTTCCCTTTGATCTGTTTTTTAGGAAAGTTGGATGACCATTGATAAGTATACTTATATTGTTTAAAGTATAATTATATTGTCTGATATTATTATATCTGTTTGACTATTATGAGTGGTCAGGTCAATCGTCAAAGGGCTGTATATCTCATGTTTTTTTTTTTATATATTTTCTCTTTACAAATCAATGGGTTATGACTTTTATAATGGATCTTTCTCTTGTGGATAACTGTATTTATTTGCAGATATTTAAGAAGTTTATATCCTTTTGTATACCCTCCATAATGATAGTGGTATATGATAAAATGTTCAAGGGAGAATGAGTCTTGTACCTTTTAAGGTTATATGTTACTAATAGTGTAAAACTGATGCACAATTCCCCATGCCGTTTCTAATATGCTTTGAGGTTTTTGTTAGTAGGAACCTTTTAATTGGGATTTTGTAATGAAAACAGCTCTGTAAGTATAAATTTATTCAGCTAATATATATATGATATATGTATGATATTTACTGGTTGTGTGGGGATGGTAAGCTCCGATCTAGGTTACCTATAGTCTGGACAGGACAATGCACCTTGATTAAATTAGGGATGCAGTTCAGAATCTTGCCATGGGACCCGATGTCTGTTTATAAAATAGCCAGAAAACAAAGAAGCCTTGATCAGCTGTATATGGGATATGAGGAAGACCCTCAGGTGTATATTGATTCCATTGGAGTGCCAAGGGGGGTGCCTGATCAGTTCAAAGCTCAAAATCAAATATTTGCAGGTTTTGCTTCTATAATTCCACAGGTACAAATTGATAAGAACGTTGATTGGATAAATTATATCTATTACAGTGAACAGAGGTTTGTCAATTATACCCGAGACGCTTTCCAGAGTATAATCGAGGAATTAGGCCCTAATACCAGAATGACTCTTCAAAATAGATTGGCTCTTGATATGATTTTAGCTGAAAGGGGTGGGGTTTGTAGAATGGTGGGAGAGGAATGTTGTACGTATATCCCTCAAAATTCAGAAGAAGGGGGGAAAACCACTTTAGCTCTCAGGAAAATTACTGAATTGGCTGCAGAATTAAAGAATAATGCTGGGGTGGATACATCTTTCTTTTCCAGCTGGCTGGGTGGACTCAAAGGATTTTTCCAACAGGCATGTTTGGTTCTGGCTATTCTGATAGTAGTAGGGTGCATGATACTCTGCTGTGTGATTTTCTTATATAGGAAGATTACTGCAAAGATGGTTTCAACTGACACTTATCTTTATCAAGAGGCTGGGGCATCTGCTGAGGGAGACGTTGAATTGGAGGAAATGCCCAAAGGAAAATCCCTTAAGCAGTCTAAGAATCTCCCCTACTATCAAGCACAGTTGAGGGATTTGAGTTAAGGGATAATGGGAGGGCTCCATGTGAAGTTAGTATAGGGGTTCAGATGCCTGGTGCCTTTCACAAGGAAAGAGATTTCTAAGGTGTCTGAATGAAGACGTCCAATCCATCTCCTCTTCCCATCGCATGGACAACCTCAAAGGGTTTCTTACAAATAGATTTAGGGATAGACTTAGAGAAAATGTTAGGTAAATATAGAAAAACTTAGGGGGGATTGTGGGGGAAATATGGCAATTTCCTATAGATTAATAGACTAATCATATGTTTTAGAATGTTTGTGTTAACATTTGGAATATAATATTGAAGTTTTTCCATATTTACTCATAAATATATAATATAGATAGTTCTTCTGATATTTTATCTTTCTGTTCTTATTTCTCTCTTTCTCTAATTTGTTTCTCTATTTCCTATCTTATCTTTATTCTCTCTTTCCATATATATTCCTCTTTGTCTGCTTATCTCACTTTAGCAAAAAGAAGTTTCTTAATGCTTTTATTCTAACTTTCCTCCCCTCCTCTATCTTGTCTGCTTTCTATTGCCTCCATCTTGAATTCCATTGCAGGTTTTTGTTCTGTGCCATTTTATGTGTGTGAGATTAAATTACAGGGATATAGATATATCTGGGGACGTGAATCTGGTGAGAAAGGAAGAGATAAATCACGGACATAAAGGGCCCCATTGAGGATGTATCGGAATAAGGAATGTGGAGATGACCTTCGAAATGCTGGTGACTGGTCTGAAGATGGCACGGAAGATGAAGGCGTGGACACCTGGGCATAGATACATACTAATTACAATTAACCAATCTATACGCGTATATTAGCATCCAGACCACCTAACACCCTAGTTAATACACCCAGTTTTGAATATTCCCGCCTAGTCTATTAGAAGTATAAAATGTGTTGTATCCCGGAAGAAAGGCAGTTGTTGCTGCTGAGGATGTTACTTTGTTATCACTCTGAGCATAATATAAGTTTGAAACAGATTTCAGTCTGATTTATTCTTATAGTGGTACCATATGTTCATATCTTAATTTGGAATGACTGGTGAATGAGCAAGACGCAAATGCCGTACTAAAGTGTCCTCGGCATCAGCATGGTCATGTTGAGTGTGTGTGGCTATGTGGAATGGGTGTGGCTACATGGAGTGGGTGGGGCTTGCCACATACACACTCAACTTTATATATTAGATATTGTGTGAGGCAGCGGCAGGTGTGTTATATGAAGGTCGGTATGTGTCCCATAGAATGTGTGTAGAAAACCTCTAAGACCCGTTGGAGTGCACTATATTTACAGTTATTGTTGTGAGTATAGCATAAAGGTAAAGCAGTGTGAACTCGGTCAAGGTAGGTGACTTAAGTTTTTATGAAAACCAGCTCAGGGCCTTTATTTTGTAGATTCTGTAGGATGCAAGTGGGACAGATTCTCCCTCCACTTCGGGTCTTGTAACGAGCTCATGCCTGGGGAATTGCATTTAAACCTGCAGAGCAGAACAGGATATGTCTCAGTTTGAGAACCAGGTTGCTGAAGCAGCATATGCTAGGTGAGCTGGCTGTGAGCGGACAATACAGCCCAGCATTGTGAACTTGATCCTCACAAGTGGATCCAACCTTAAGGGGAGCTTGCAGTGGTACAGAGTTTGCATATGTGTGGCACCCCACACATATTGCCACAATAGCGTTGTCTCCCTCGGAGGACCATGCTGTGCTTGGAAGCAACAGAAGGTACCCACACTAGGTGACCCACACACACATAACACCTTCCCTGCGCCAGTCCAGAAGGGGGAGTTCGGAAACCGGACCTAAGGAGAGGTCCCCTAATATAAATTCTGGTCTGGGGCGGGGTTAGGCAGTTTAGTTCCTAGGAGGACTTTGAAGAGGTCCTGTGGACTGGAGCAGAGTGAGGCTCGTACTGGGACGTAGACTAGCCAATGTGTGGGACCCGCAGGAGAGGGTCTGAGGAAGTGGAGAACTAGGTCTGGGGAGTGGAGCCAGTGCCGGCTCGCCTCAGTACCAAGCGCAGGAGCGGACACTGGAGTCCGAGGTTGTGAGGGACTCTAGGCACGGCAGCCAACAACAGATGGCGGGAGATTCCAAGTCGCTCACCCACTACGAGGCCCAGGAGACACAGCAGCACCAGAGAGCTCAGGGAGAAGTAGCCAGTGGAGAGTAACTCAAGAAGGGCTCAAGCAGCCTGTCATACGGGCCAGAGACAGCAGACAGGATAGAGGAGGGTCACAGCACAGCTTCAGGCAGCTAGGACCCACCAAGAGTAGCGCAGTAGGGAGGTCTCAGAACTCGCCGGGTGTGGAGGACCCCAACTTGCTCCCAGGCTCTGGACCCCTAACACCTCTTGTGGACAGTACCCTGGACGAACCTACTACTCCCTTCAGTAAAGGTAACGGAGACTACAACCCCTGTGCCTGTCGGTTATTTCGCACGCTAAGGCCTGCACCCCCAACGGCCTACTACCCCCATAGACTCTAACGATTGCCCTGGGGACCCGCTCTTCCCATGGGGAGTTAAACCATCACAGCTGCAACTCCATCATCCCCAGAGATCCCGCATAGCATCAGTGGCCTCTACCGGCCACCTTCCACGGGTGGTGTCACAATTAACTCTTTTTATTTAATTTTTACTTTCCTTTTTACCCCTTTCCAAACCCCCTTTTTACTGAATGCCCAATAGGAGATCGCGGATCGGGTCACGCCACAGTGACAGCACCCCACAGCCCCGACGGCGTTGAGATGGCTTGGTTCCGAGTACCCCATGACCCCGCTGAGGCGAGTCATATGAACTTTGTCAAATGTATACTGGACTATACCGCCTGCGTTCTGTATCTGCAAGGTCTGTAAATAAGTTAAACTTGTAAATAGCTATTGTTTGGTGTGAATAAAAGCCTAGGTCACTCCCTCACATTTTGGTTAACCAAAGTCTCACAATTGTCATGTCTTTATGCATATGATATAGTAGTATATGGTATAGAGTATAAGATAATGTACCATATAGGAAGTGACGTAGAGCTTAGGGTAAGGTATGACTTAACATAGTGATAGTTGTTTAGGTAAGTTTGTTCAGCTACTGACGATAGGGCAAGCATTAGTTAAGGAGAGGGACCAGCCCTCTGGTGGTGGAGCTAGCCTCAAGGATTAGAGGGAAGACTCCATCTTAGTTTAGTTAGTAAGAAACTGCTGTACTAATGGGTAGTATAGCAAGTAGGAGTTGTGTGCAAGCTGAATAGACTGCAGTCAGTGAGTGCTTATGGTATCTGTTTCCTCACCATCTGTTTACGGTAGCAGAGTGCCCGGGAAGGACTATAGATGGGAAAGTTGTCAGAGGGTCAGCTCAATTCTGCAGCCGTGAACTTCAGGCCTGATCTTTACTGAGGTGCCCATGTCAGTGGACTGACTCCAGTGGTGCGAGTCCTAAATTGGAGACTTGACATAGGTCTGGGTGGACAGGCCACCAGAAAAACGAACGTTAGACAAAGCTAGTCTCATGGCAGTCTTCACCATTATAGAGAACGGGTCCTTGTGGGTGGGACGAGCTGAGACCCTGGCTAGGGATGACTTTACTACTTTAACATGTGGGACTGTATTGCTGATTAGTGAGGAGGGGGACCGATGTGAAACAGCTAAAGTGCCAGGAATGATAGAGCAGTCCAAAGTAAACACTGTGCCTTAAAGTTGAGAGTGCTTAAAGAACTTGTTTAATTTTTGTGTGCATCATATGGATGTATTAATGTTACTCTGCTGAATGTAAAAGACTGTGAAAAAAGAACTCTGCATCAGTGTGTGTCAATCCCCAGCAGAAGAATCCTGGCCGGAATGAGACCCTAACTACAGGTATCCAGCCACAATCGCCGCAACCAACATATTCCTTCTTGCTCTGTGGAGGTGAAAGGGGCAAGTACTGCCACCGAAGAACTTAGCCCCTCACCCGTGGTTAATTAAAGTGGTGTCGGTCTTGTTTCACTCATTATATCTGTCATAAAATATTAGTAGAACAGATGCCTGGGAGCATGTCCAGTAGGAAGCTCCTTTGCTGTGACCTTGAGGTAACCTATACCATGTACTACCAAATTTCTTTACCAGGTCAAAACAGCAGGGTCAGACTGGGATGTCTAGGGACCCCAGGTGGCATGGACTCTAGGGGGGCCCACCCTTCAGCTATGTGCAAATACCTGTTATGGTACCGTCACGCACCGCAATCTCGCCTGGGAATCCTAAAGGTGATATGTCGCCCCGGAGCAATCGCCTTGAAATTGCCTCACAGTTGCGGCGTGTGATTGGGGAATTATGCGGCGATAAATCGCATGTCGCCTGATTCCTGAGCACTGCTCTGAAATCAGCCTCAATCATGAAGGCGATATTTCCATGTTGTGGCGTGTGATAGGGAGATAGTGATGATTCCCGTAGATGTGCCACAGCGTGCTGTAGTCCGCGCACCGTCTGCGATGATTGGTGGTGGCTACTGTGTTTCCATTGGCTGTCAGTTCACAGGGCGCCATATTTGAAGAGCTCTTAATATAAAGAAATTGCTGCAACACTGAACACATATATGAAGGGGAACAAGCTAAATGGCTATAATAGGAATTGCAGGATTGTCTGTGCAGTTAAGGAGTGCATATGGGATAAGTGAACATAGTAAATACTATACTGGAATAAATTAATTGAGAGACTCAGCTTCATCACTGACATCACTGCGAAGAGCCCGGTAACTGCACCAAAGTGCTCTCAAACTTACCGGGTCCTATTCTAACACTATGTGCAGTCTACATTGCTGGGATGAGGTTTATATGCCTGTGTAGTGCAATTAAAAAAACAGCTGGTAATGGTTAGTGCCAGGACCAGGGCTACAGTAAGATGGAGGTGTGGGTGTAGTTACTGGGCGGAGAAAGGGAGCACAGTCAAAAAAAGTGCAATTCATATTTTAGCCATTTAGCTTGTTCCCCTTCATATATGTGTTCAGTGTTGCAGCAATTTCTTTATATTAAGTGCACACACATATTTTTTGCTTGCATCTGCACATTAAGGTGATGCCAGTCCTCATATATAAAATATGACTTTTTTTGACTGTGCTCCCTTTCTCCGCCCAGAACTACAGTCATGGCCAAACGTTTTGAGAATGATACAAATATTAATTTTAATGAAGTCTACTGCTTCAGTTTTTCTAATGGCAATTTGCACATACTCCACAATGTCATAAAGAGTGATCAGCTTAACAGCAATTACTTGCTAAGTCAATATTTGCCTAGAAAATGAACTTTAACCCCCAATCCACATTTCAACATCATTGCAGTCCTGCCTTAAAAGGAGCAGCTAACATCGTTTTAGTGATTGTTCAATTAACACAGATGTGGGTGTTGATGAGGACAGGGCTGGCGAACAATCAGTCATGATTAAGTAAGAAATGACACCACTGGACACTTTAAAAGGAGGCTGGTGCTTGGTATCATTGTGTCTCTTCAGTTAACCATGGTTATCTCTAAAGAAACACGTGCAGCCATCATTGCACTGCACAAAAATGGCCTAACAGGGAAGAGTATCGCAGCTAGAAAGATTGCACCTCAGTCAACAATCTATCGCATCATCAAGAACTTCAAAGAGAGAGCTTCCATTGTTGTCAAAAAGGCTCCAGGGCGCCCAAGAAAGACCAGCAAGCGCCAGGACCGTATCTTAAAACTGTTTCAGCTGCTGGATCGGACTACCAGCAGTGTCGAGCTTGCTCAGGAATGGCAGCAGGCTGGTGTGAGTGCTTCTGCACGCACTGTGAGGCGGAGACTCTTTGAACAAGGGCTGGTTTCAAGGAGGGCAGCAAA
Source organism: Allobates femoralis (assembly GCA_033576535.1). NCBI lineage: Eukaryota > Metazoa > Chordata > Amphibia > Anura > Aromobatidae > Allobates > Allobates femoralis. Next base: position 71,943 of record JARQOC010000183.1, on the reverse strand, counting down.
GAAGCCACTTCTCTCCAGAAAAAACATCAGGGACCGACTGATATTCTGCAAAAGGTACAGGGAGTGGACTGCTGAGGACTGGGGTAAAGTCATTTTCTCTGATGAATCCCCTTTTCAATTGTTTGGGACATCTGGAAAGCAGCTTATTTGGAGAAGAAGAGGTGAGCGCTACCACCAGTCTTGTCTCATGCCAACTGTAAAGCATCCTGAAACCATTCATGTGTGGGATTGCTTTTCAGCCAAGGGAATCGGCTCACTCACAGTCTTGCCTAAAAACACAGCCATGAATAAAGAATGGTACCAGAATGTCCTCCAAGAGCAACTTCTCCCAACTGTCCAAGAGCAGTTTGGCGCCCAACAATGCCTTTTCCAGCATGTTGGAGCACCTTGCCATAAAGCAAAGGTTATAACTAAATGGCTCAGGGAACAAAACATAGAGATTTTGGGTCCATGGCCTGGAAATTGATTGAGAGCATGCCAGGGAGAATTGCAGAGGTTCTGAAGAAGAAGGGTCAACACTGCAAATATTGACTTGCTGCATTAACTCATTCTAACTGTCAATATAACCTTTTGGTACTCATAATATGATTGCAATTATATTTCTGTATGTGATATAAACATCAGACAAACACAAATAAAAACCAGAGGGCAGCAGATCATGTGAAAATATAATTTTGGTGTCATTCTCAAAACTTTTGGCCATGACTGTACAACCACACCTCCATTTTACTGTAGCCCTGGTCCTGGTACTAACCATTACCAGTTGGTTTTTTAATTGTACTACACAGGCATATAAGCCTCATCCCATTCTTTATATTAAGTGCACACACATATTTTTTGCTTGCACCTGCACATTAAGGTGATGCCAGTCCTTATATATAAAATATTTGAAGAGCTGTCCGTTCAGCAACACACACATCTTCAATGGCGTCATGTATTAGCCAGCCTTCCAGAGCAGGCTGACCAATCGTAACGCTGTTGCGGTCTCCAATGAGCGCGTATGGGGCGCGGTGTAAACCACTGTGGCACGCCTATCTCCTTGCCACGCTGAACATGTACGCCCACATTGCCTTTGGAATTTCTGCGTGTGAAGTGGCGATGGAATGAGGCAAGATTGTTTCCGCTGTAGGTGAGGCGATTTCCCGAGCGACACATTGCCTTTATTTCAGGGCAAGATTGCGGGGTCTAATACCGCCATTTGCGACCTGAGACGAGCATGAAAAACATGCACACGCACGTTAGATCGCCTCATATCGCCAACCGATATTGCGGCGTGTGAAGGCACCATTATTCGTTAATCCCTTTACAGTGTAATCTTGACTGTAAAACATAGGCGGTTCCTGTGTGCACACAAAAACACCTACTGTGTGCACACCATAACAGGAATGTAAAATTTCAGTATTTTACATTAAAGGGGTTCTTTGGTGAAAAGAAGTTATCACAGATCCACAGATTAGGTAGGTGATATCATTGTTCGGTGTTTCCGAACATTGGAAACCAGACCAATCAGAAGAATGTGGAATTTTTATCCTTGACAGACTTTTATTCCCATTAAAAAATACAGAGGCAGCTCCAATATGTGACCTCGGCGCCATTCATCCTCTTTGATGTTGCCAGAAAAAGCCAAGTTCATCTCTCACAGCCACTGAAGGAATGAATGGATCAATGGTCGAGTCTACATGAGCTCTAGTCTAAAGCCCCATCACACTAAGCATGATCGCTAGCGAGATCGCTACTGAGTCACAAGTTTGGTGACGCAACAGAGACCTTGCCAGCGATCTCGCTATGTTTGACACTTAGCAGCGACCAGGCCCTTGCTGTGAGATCGCTGGTCGTGTCAGAGTCACCTGGACCATTTTTTGATCGTTGGGGTCCCGCTAGGCAGCATGCATCGCTGTGTTTGACAGGGACAACGACCAATGACCTCAATACTACAGGTCTGATAAACAGGGTCCCAACGACCTCCATATCATTCTGGATCGTTGCTGCGTCGCTGGTGAGGTCTGACTGTTTGACATCTCACAAGCGACCACATAGCGACACACCAGCGATCCCTACCAGGTCGTATAGTTGTCGGGATAGCTGGTGCGTCGCCAAGTGTGACGGTATCCTAAGAGTAGAGTCATACTAGCATATGACTCGCATGAATGCAATGCAAACATTACTGCCCTTACTACTGTATGTGGCCTGGAGGGGGACCCAGACATTCTGAAAGCCAGGGTCCCTCCCCCTTTATTCTTCAGCTCGCCGGGCATGAGGAGCAGAAGGCAGGGTTCAGAGGCATAGGTGAAGGGGGACTGGCAGTGGTCCTGGGGCATCTGCTTCAAGCACAGCAGGCAGGGGGTGCCGTTCACGGTGTCTCCTCAGTGACTGCTTTGGGAGTCAGATGTTCTCTCTTTGAGCTCAGAGAAGATGCTGCATCAGCTCCAACTGATCAATTGTACTAGTGTCTTTTAAGGTAATGTCACACTATTTTGTTTCTGTGTACAAATAGAACAATGTGTCCATGATTTCACTGCAACCAGCAAATTGCCAGTGAAATTGCTAGCAAAATTGCTGCATTTGACGGTACCTTTAGAGTCTTTCCTGCCATAAGGATTGCATAGAGCGTTCTGAATGTAAAAATTACCATGTGATGTCTCAAAAACAGGATAGCAGAACAAGTATCTAACATTTTTAATGGAAATAGCTCCTATTCAAGAGCTTTGTTCAACTTTGTTATTAGTCATAGCAATAGTATTGGGAATTTTACTTTTTATGCTTTGTAAAGGGTAAATGCTCTGGTGGGAGGAGGCAATTGGCAGAAATACCGGGCATATTTTCTGGATTCTCAGATTAAAAAACTAATTTCCATTAGGGATGAATTATCATAATGACTTTTATTATTTTTATTAAACAGAAAAAATAATAAATTAAACTTTTAGCTTAACCCCTTCACCAACCAGCCTGTTTTGATGTTTTCACCTTAGTGACCAGGCCATTTTTTAAAATTCTGACCAGTGTCCCTTTATGAGATAATAACTGGAACGCTTCAACGGCTCCTAGTGATTCTGAGAATGTTTTTTTATGACATATTGGGCTTCATGTTAGTGGTAAATTTAGGTTGACAATTTTTGCATTTATTTGTTAAAAAATCGGAAATTTGGCAAAAATTTTGAAAATCTTGCAATTTTCTGATTTTGAATTTTTATTCTGTTAAGCCAGAGAGTTATATGACACAAAATGGTTAATAGATAACATTTCCCATATGTCTAGTTTACATCAGCACAATTTTGGAAACAATTTTGTTAGGAAGGTAGAAGAGTTCAAAGTTCATCAGCAATTTCTCATTTTTACATCAAAATTTACAAAACCATTTTTTTAGTGACCACATCACACTTGAAGTCCCTTTGAGGGGTGTACATGACAGAAAACACCCAAAAGTGACACCATTCCAAAAGCTGCACCCAAAGCTACTCAAAACTACATTCAAGAAGATTAATAACCCTTCAGGTGCTTCACAGGAACTAATGTAATGTGGAAGGAAAAAAATTAACATTTTAATTTTTCCAACAAAAATGTTATTTTAGCCTCAATTATTGCATTTTCACAAACGTAAAAGGACCCTAAAATTAGTTGTGAAATTTCTCCTGAATACGCCGATACCCCATATCTCAAGGGTGGGGAACCATCTTTCTGCCGAGGGCCATTTGGAAATTTCTACAATCCTTCGGGGCCATACAAAATTATCAACTTGAAAATTACCCGCCATATTTGGTTAAACAATCAACTCACCCATACTGTGGTAGCTGGAACTGCTTCCCTTTGGCGTCAGTGATATTGGTCATGTTGCTTCTCAACTGCTTTTCCAGGTTTGCTAGAGTCCTAGACATCACAGGAGAGGCTGGGAGCATATCCCTCACTGGGGAGGCCAAGGCTAGAACGTAGAGATCCATGGAGAGCTGGATTTAAAGGGCAGACAGTCAGCAAAACGCATCTGCGGACCCCAGTAATCTGCTTAGGGGCCACAAAAAAGACATTGAGGGCCGCATTTGGCCCTGGGGCCTGAGGTTCCCCACCCCTGCTATATGTGGTAGAAAATCACTGTTTGGGCGCATGGCAGGGCTCGGAAGGGAAGGAGCGTTGTTTGACTTTTTGATTGGAAAATTAGCTGCAATCGTTAGCGGACACCATGTCGTGCATGGAGAGCCCCTGTGTGCCTAAATATTGGAGCTCCCCTATTCTGTCCCCTTCTGATGGCTGTAATGCCAATGCTGCAGTTATCAGTACCTTAGATAATAGTAAGCCCAGAACACTTACCCATCAGGGGAAAACAGATAGATTTCAACTCGGCCAGTACGATGACTTGTACTAAGAAAGGAGAAACGCTGTAAATTTCTTCCAGAATCTTGTATTAAATCCAACGTAACAGCAGGTAAAAGGAAATAATCTGAACATGGGTTACAGACATGTGTGATCAACGATGGCTTCTGCAATCTAACTGGGGAAGAAGGGAGGGGCGTCCTATACAGAGGAAAAGAAACTAAGGGAGGAAAATAGGGACAAACTTCATGCACCTTTCCTCATAGAATCAAATACATACGATGCAAGGAAGGCATTACAGGTTGTCTCCATCCGTGGAACAACAACACACCCCCCGTCTGAAATCGTCAGATTTCACAAGTCTTCGCACGACGTATGGAGTGACCTGTCACTCGACTTCATGAAACCTGCAAAAGAGGAGAGAAAACACAAATGCGATGGTAATGCAGTAATTCAAGTCCATGCTTGACCGGAGATGCATAGTCTTTGTGTAAAAAAAATTAAAAAACGAATGGTAGATAAACTATGAGTTCAAGTTCAACAACCCATCTTCGAATTGGGGAAGCCGCAATGTGCCAACTCTTCCACCAACCCAACGGTCCAACAGTAGAATTTAGTCCAAGGAAAGATTCATGGTAGATTGGACATCAAAGTTCTGTGTCCTGGTACGCAGGGTAAGAGGAAGTTGGCTCCCCGCCATGACAGAATCCAGCAACAGAGTTCAGTTCATGTGACGTCCTCCTTTGGCAAAAGTAGCACAAGTTTGTTGACTGGACGAAAGAAGAATCGGGTTGAACCGTCCTTCGTCACCTTGACTTCTACCTTCCGAGTCTTCCCATCGTTGCTGGGTACCACCTTGGTGATGAGATTGGCCAGTTGTTGCGATGAGCCTCTTTGTCTTTCAGCAGGATGACGTCTCCTTCTCGTAGGTTAGGAGTTGACTCTTGCCATTTGCGACGGTTTTGAAGCAGATGCAGATATTCAGTCTTCCACCGATGCCAAAACGCGTCGGACAGATGTTGTACCTGCTTCCATTGACGCCTGAAAATGTCCTTTTGGTTGAAGTCCCCAGGAGGGACTGAAACAGCTCCAATCTTCTGCGTAAGAAGAGTTTCTGGAGTGAGAATCATCGGAGCGTCTGGGTCGGATGATACAGGAACCAGAGGTCTTGCATTTATTATAGCGGACACCTCTGCGAGGAAAGTGACCAGCACTTCATGAGTAAGGGGAAGTTTGTGATTCAGTAGCACGGAATCAAGGATTCTTCGTGCAATTCCGATCATGTGCTCCCAGGATCCACCCATGTGCGATGAGTGTGGAGGGTTGAACACCCAGATGCAGCCGTTATCGATCAAGAAGTTGTCTAGCTGCAGTTCCTTGCAAGCTCCTGTGAAGTTAGTTCCACAGTCGGACCGGAGTTGTTTGGCGGGTCCACGGATGGAGAAGAACCTTCTTAGGACATTAAGGAAGCAGGAAGAATCCATGGATTCAATTACCTCAATGTGAACTGCACGGATGCTGAGACAGGTAAATTGAACAGCCCATCGCTTACTGCTCGCAGCTCCTCCCCGAGTCCTTCTTGTGATAACTGACCACGGACCGAAGACGTCTACACCAACATACGAGAATGGCGGGTCTGTACTTAGACAATCTATTGGAAGATTCGCCATCTGCTGGTGTTGGTGTCTTCCTCTTAACCTTTGGCATTTGACACACCTATCCCGATGATCCATAAACCGGCGGACCTGATGCTGCCTTCAGTAAGCTGTCTACCTTGATGCTGCACTTGCTCGTGATAGTGTCGGGCCAATAAGGTAGCAACGTAGTGCCGACCTGGAATGATAATAGGGTTCTGTTCTTTGTTATGTAGTTCAGATTTCCCTATCCGGCCGCCCACTCTTAGCAGCCTGCTGTGATCGAGTACTGGGTTCAGGTCGAAGAGGGAACTGTTTTTAAACAGGTTGATGTCTCTTGCGATGCTGTCGATCTCGTGGCGATATACTTCTAGCTGTACACACCTGAGGATGACTTGTTCAGCTTGTTCCTTGTCGACGACGGAAGGATGCTTCTCGCACATGTGCCAGCCGTGACACGTTGAAGACTTGTCGTTAGTGAAACAGTGAGCTATGTGGATAAGGCGAGCAACGGCTCGTACTGCAGATGACCAGCTTGAGAAGCGTTCGAAGCGATGAGGTCTTAACTTCTGTTTTGATGTCACTGAAGTATAGCGAGTGGAGACAGTTGGTCTAATTTCCTTGTCGGATTCTGGTTCCACAAGTTCGTACATGTTGCTGACGTAGTTAACACAAGCATCTTCGTACAAGATTCTTGTAGGTGTCAACCACGTGTTGTCGCCGAGTTTGTATGCAGCTGTGAGTCTCGTTCCTCGGTCGGCTGGATTTAGATCGGTGGGAATGTGATGCCATTGTTCAGGATGAGCAAAGCTTCTGATGCGTTCTACTCTGTTACTCACATAGACATAGAACTGCTTTGTTTGATTATATATGTACCCCAGTACCACTTTACTATCAGTGTAGAATGTGAAGGAATCGATTGTGAGGTCCATTTCATCTCTCACTACTTCAGCAATTTCTACTGCCAGTACTGCTGCACAGAGTTCAAGTCTAGGTACTGAGTGTGTAGGTTTGGGTGTGAGTTTGGCCTTACCCAAGATGAAACCGCAGTCCACTTCATTGCGCGTTCTCAAAGTCTTCAGATAAGCTACCGCAGCTATGGCTTCTGTAGACGCATCAGAAAAGATGTGGACTTATCTTCTAACGGCAACTGAAGAGGACTTTGCAGAATAACAACGTGGAATTCGGAGTTGTTCTAGTGTTTTCAGAGACTCCTTCCAAGCCTCCCATCGCTGTTGTTTCTGGGACGAAAGTGGAGCATCCCAATCCGTATTTTCTGCAGTAAGCTGTCTGAGCATGATCTTGCCTTGAACAGTGACGGGTGCGACAAATCCAAGAGGATCGTAGATACTGTTTATCATGCATAGGACTCCTCGTTTTGTGAATGGTTTGTCACAGGGTGATACTTGAAAGGTGAAAGCGTCCCGTTTGATGTCCCATAGCAGGCCGAGGCTGCGTTGCATGAGAGGAGTGTCGGAACCCAAGTCGAGGTCTTTCAAGCTCGTGGCCTAGTCTTCTGGTGGAAACGCTTCTATTACCTCAGGACTGTTAGATATAATCTTACTAGTAAAAAGGCCCAATGCAATTGCATCGGGAGCGCGGTGAAATGAATTGTGTGTATACAGGCGGGTCAGTGGGTAGCAGAGTATCGAGACGGCTCTGTGGGTAGCAGAGTATGGAGGCGGCTCTGTGGGTAGCAGAGTATCGAGGCGGCTCTGTGGGTAGCAGAGTATCGAGGCGGCTCTGTGGGTAGCAGAGTATCGAGGCGGCTCTGTGGGTAGCAGAGTATAGAGGCGGCTGTGCGGTGGAGGGGTGAGGAGAGATGCGCCTCTGTGGTGGAGGGGTGAGGAGAGATGCGGGTCTGGGCTGGAGGGGCATGCGATTGGTCCAGGACGCCGAGTCGTGGGCAATGGGATGGGCATCCTGTGTTTACAACACAGCGCCAAATCCGCTTGCAGGGGCGGCGGCGGGCAATGGGAGTGAGCGGGGCGTGTGAGACTTTGCAGCCTGAGATGCCCCGCTCACTCACATTGGCTGGGGGCGGCCACAGGACGACGTCAGTGGGTCCCGGCAGCCGGCCACAGCCCCTACACCGCAAGTCCAGCAGCAGCAGTGAGGTGGCAGCGGTGAGAGAGGGGCGAGGTGCGGAAGTCAGCGGCGGCATCCGTGCAGCGTCGACCTGGCGGCGGGGCTAACGTTTGGCAGGATGGCGGCGGTGTGAGCTAGTGTGGCTGCGGGTCGCGATGACGCTGGGAGTGCCGCAAAGGATTTTGGGATTCGGCTACAATGGCGGAATCCCAAACTCCCGATTATATAAGTAGATATTGTATAGATACATTAGAGAGTATACACACATTACACAGTATACAGACACTTTGTATACAGACATTACACAGTATACAGAGACTTTGTATACACACATTACACACATTATACAGACATTCCACACAGTAGAGACAGTATACACACATTACAGACAGTATAGACACATTAGACACAGTATCCACACATTACACACAGTATATAGATACATGACACATTGTATAGACACACAGTATGCAGAGATTACACACATTATACACACATTACAGAGAGTATACAGACATTACACACAGTATAGACACATTTAAGACAGTATAGACACATTACAGACAGTATACACACATTAGACACAGTATAGACACATTACACACAGTATAGACACATTACAGAGAGTATAGACACATTACACACAGTATAGACACATTAGACATAGTATAGAGACATTACAGACAGTATACAGACATTACAGACAGTAGACACATGACAGACAGTATACAGACATTACAGACAGTATACACACATTACAGAGAGTATAGACACATTACACACAGTATAGAGACATTAAAGACAGTATAGACACATTAGAGACAGTATAGACACATTAGAGACAGTATAGACACATGACACAGAATATAGACACATGAGACACAGTATAGACACATTACAGACAGTATACAGAGATGACACACAGTATAGACAGATTACAGATAGTATAGAGACATTACAGAGAGTATACACACATTAGACACACATTGCATACATACATTGGTGCAGACAGTGAGGGGATCTGGGGATAGGGGCTGGACGGTGCGTGACGCCGTCATCCATGCAGAGCACGGCTGTGGGTGGGCTGGTGTGGCACTGTGTGCTCGGTAGTCCGAGCTAGGCGGTAATAGCGGGTCGCGCCGAGGCGGCGGTGGGCGCTGACCAGTAATAGCGGGGGAGCGGGAGGATCTGGCGGGGGAGCAGGTCAGCGGCGGGCAGTGGTTGGGGTGTGTGGCGTGGGCGCTGAGCGGTAATAGCGGGGGAGCGGGAGGATCTGGCGGGGGAGCGGGTCAGCGGCGGGCAGTGGTTGGGGTGTGTGGCGCCAGGAGTTTTGCGCTTCCGGCCAGTGTCGGCGGCTCGCGATGGCGCATGCGCGCCATCACTCGCGATAGCGGCACTGTGGCCGGAAGTGCAAAACTGGTGATTATGTGTATAGATGGAGTCTGAAATTCGATGAAGAAAGCATCTCCTGAGTTCTGGAAGGCAAGTCAATAGCTTGTTCACTCTTGGATAAGGACTTGAGCCCGTCATGCACGTAGAAGTTCCTTTCCACGAATTGGCGTGCCTCATGTCCATACTCGTCCTCACCTTCGTGTGTGGCCCACCTCAGTCCATAGATTGCAACGGCAGGTGAAGGGCTGTTCCCGAAGACATGTACCCTCATCCGGTAGTCTATAACTTCATTTTGGACATTGTTGTCTTTGTGCCATAGAAACCTGAGATAGTTCCGACTGTCTTCTTTCACGACAAAGCAGTGGAACATCTGTCGGATGTCGGCCATTATCGCTACGGGTTCTTGCCTGAAGCGAATCAACACTCCTATGAGACTATTGTTCATGTTGGGTCCAGTAAGAAGAAGGTTGTTAAGGGAGGCGCCTACGTGAGCGCTGGAGTCGAACACCACCCTGATCTATTTGGGTTTACGAGGATGGTAGACCCCAAAGGATGGAAGGTACCAACATTCTTTTCCCTCCTTCAGCGATGGTGCCGGTTCAGCATGACCTCTGTCGAGGATATTTTGCATGAAATCGATGAAGTGTCTCTCCATCTCTGGTCTCCTTTTTAAAGTGTGTTTCAAAGAGGAGAACCGTGCGCTTGCTTGTTGAAAGTTGTTTGGTAACTTTGGCCTTGAAGAGCGGAAGGGCAACGGGGCTACACAACTGTTAGAGTCGTCTTGAGAGAATTCTTCATCCATAATCCTTATGAATTCCTTGTCTTCTCTCATTGGTGCCAACTTGTTGTCTTCGTTCGTCGACTCGAAAACTGTTGACCCGATGACATCATCACAGAGATTGTGTGTGTCTGCGCAGTCAGGCGGTTATTGTTGCCACCTGGTGTTGCTCACTTTTTCTTTCACCCAGTAGTGATGTGGACATGGTTGAAAGCAGGTGCCACGACCGTTTGGAAGGATGTGTGTCTTGTAGGAGGAGTTACGTCGGGCCTCTTCATTCTGCCTACGCAGACATTTCCTATGATCACCCAGCCAAGGTCGTAACGCTGAGCGAATGGCGCGTCATGCGGCCCATTGATTTGTTGGCGTACCTTGTGTAGCCGGAGGATGTCTCTTCCAAGCAAGATCAGGATTTTTGCACCAGGATCGAGAGCTGGAATCTTGCTGGCGATAGTCCTCAGGTGAGGGTGGTGGAGAGCCGCCTCTGGTGTCGGAATCTCTTCTCGGTTAGCCGGTATGTGGTTGCATTCGACGAGTGTCGGTAGAGGTATCTCTGTGGTATTTTCAAGAGATGTTACCACGAGATCACTGGCTCTTCTTCCGAAAACTTCTGAGGTGCCGCTGCAAGTGCCTAGTGTGTAGGGGTAGGTGTTTCCCTTTAAGCCGAACAGGTCAAAGAGTTCAGACCTGGCTAGTAACCTGTTGCTCTGATCGTCCAGGATGCTGTACAGCTTCACAGCCTTTTCCGGGTGGTCTTTGGGGTACACCTTTACCAGGCATATTTTTGCACAGGACGTGTCCCAGAGACCTTCTCCACAGACTTCGGTACACGAGGAAGATACTGTGTGATGGCTTGTTGCCTTGTCTGTACTCTCCCCGCCAAGGCCTGTGGCGGGAGAAGATGTAGACATTGAGTCAGATTGTGGCGGATGGAGCGCTTGTACGTGGTCATCGCTGTTGCACTCTATACACTTAATGGCGATGACGCAGTCCTTAGCGACGTGTTCAGTAGAGGCACAGCACCTGAAGCACACTCCAAACTTCTTCAAGAGTTCCTTCCGTTCTTGGAGGGGTTTCTTCCTAAAGCCGATGCACTTCTTCAGGGAATGCGGCAATTTGTGAATAGGACACGGACGGTTCACATTTTCTGCTTTCCCACCTTCGTTGCCCTAGTCTGGCATTGATGTGGATCTAGGCAGAACATCGGACTTTTTTGACACTGGACCGCTGCGGTTTCTGTCTGGCGATGATGTCGGTGTAGGCAGAACCTCAGTCTTTTTTTGCAGACACCGGGCCGTTTTTGTCATGAGAGCGTGAACTCTCGTACTTAGGAGATGACGCAGAGCCGCTGGTTTCTTCATAACAGAAGCTGGGGTCATTTTTGCACTCTGCGATCTCCTTGATGAAGTCACAGAAGAAAGAGAATGGAGGGAAGGAAACTTGGTTTAGTTTTTTGTAATTTGACCCTCGCATTGTCCACTTTTCTTGGATGTTGTAAGGCAACTTGGAGACGATGGGTTTCACCCCACGAGCGGTGTCCGGGTAGCTGAGGCCAGGTAGATGTGTGTCGGTCTTGGCCAGCTGGAGCTCAGACAGGAGTTCCTGGTATTTTGAAACATCCTTACCAGATATTTTGGGAAAGTCATTTAGTTGTTTAAGCAATGCGTCTTCAATTGCTTCAGGACTGCCTAAACCTCTCTAGTCTTTCCCATGCAGTTGCAAGACCAGTTATTGGGTCGCCGATGTAAGCAGACCTGAGTCTCTTGATTCTCTCCGTAGACCGTGGGCCTAGCCACCTGATTAGCAAGTCCAGCTCTTCAGCGGCAGTAATACCAAGATCACTGATTGCGGTTTTGAAGGCACACTTCCACCCTCTGTAGTTTTTGGGCTGGTCGTCGAACCTTGTGAGACCGGTGTTGATCAGTTCTCGTCGTATCATGTACCTCGCAAAGTCGTACAGGTCTGTTCTTTCTGACCTTGGGGGCACATTCGCTGACTGAGTGATGCTGGTTGCATAGTTCGTAGCTTCTTGTTTCGGGAACATGGGAAGGAACGGAGTGAACGTTTAGACCAGCAACTGGTGTGGTATGAAAGGTCCCTGTTGTATGCGGGGCCGGAACTACACAGTTGTCTGGACTGTAGTGACTAACCGGCATGTTGGGTTGCATGTGGACACTGCCACACGGGGGTTGCTGAGGTGCAGGGTCGGGCTGTGCACTGAAGTGTGAAAGTGGTTCAGATTTGAATGTCTGCGGAGCGTTGGACTGACCAGTGAAGCTGGAAGCTGCAGGCGGATCGGCGTCTTGATGATCTGAAGAAGTGCTGTCGCCAACGGAAATGTTGGTGTCGATCGACGGTTCGCTGGCTTGGCTCAGCACATAGTATTTTGTGCGCTTAAGGGGTTCTTCTGTCTCAAGTTCGTAAGCGCTGATGCTGCCTCCTTGGCTCCCAGCTAGAGCTTGTTCGAAGACCTTTAGCCTTGCCATGGCTGTCGCGTGTTCAAATTCCCTCTGCAGGACTTTGACATCTGCCTTTTTACGTGCAGTCTCTGCTTCCATCTCCGCTTCCTCTGCTTCGATGTCTGCCCTCTTGTGTGCAGTCTCTGTTTTCTTACGTGCTGATTCGACGTCTGCACTCGTTTCTATCTCTGCTTTTCTTTGCGCAAAAACGGCTTGTACCTTCATGGTTTCTGCTTCAATGCGTGCTTTTATAAGCTGCTCACTGAGGGTTGAGTACTTTGATGAGCCCGATTTGAGCGAGTGCCTTGAGCTCTTAACAGACCTGGACTTGTGAGATGCCACTTCTGACGTTTGCACCATTTTTCCTTCAATCTGGTTTATGATGTCACGTACGGTGCATTCTCGTTCAGCATCGAGCTGTTGGAAGTCCTGGAGTTCTTTTAGAGACTCGGACGTGTTTACTTTCAGCAGGGAAAGGGTGTAATCCTTACAAGTGTCTTTGTAAGACTGGTATGCTGAGTACAGTTTTTCTAGGGCTCACTCTGGTGGTAGCTCATGAGAACCCGGAATAGATAAGACAGACACTAATTTTACAACTTTTTGCCAAGATAATCTTGTGTGGACAAGCAGTTCACTTCTTTCTGCTTCTAAGTTCTCTTTGACCTTCCATGTTGGCTTGCTTAACCGTTTAGGTCTTTCACTGTGAGCAGACCGAGAGTCCATTTTTCTTGCTGCTTCAGGATGGGCAATGAATTGCATCTTGTCCTGTCCATCGTACACAGGATTGTAAGGGCGGAGGCTGTTCCACTGGTTGTCAGGGAGACGAATACAATGTATCAGTTTTGTTTGGAAGCAGCCAGGGCTTAAGATCTACGCAAGCTGCTGCAGTGGCTGTACTGCAAGCCTGTGTACTGCAACTTCACAACAATCCATAGATGATCACTTGTCAGGCAGGATTTATAACCTGTATGCATTCTTAATGACAGGGTATCTTTACTGAGCAGGTCTGAAGGATGATGTAGAGTAGACTGCTATACAGTTACTGCTGTGGCTTGTTATCAGCCCTTGATGGATGATCCTTTCTCTGGATTGCATGCAGTATACACCCTGGTAACAGGTTTTCCTTTTACTATTCTGTCCCCTTCTGATGGCTGTAATGCTAGTGCTGCAGTTATCAGTACCTAAGATAATAGTAAGCCCAGAACACTTACCCATCAGGGGAAAATAGATAGATTTCAACTCGGCCAGTACGATGACTTGTAATAAGAAAGGAGAAACGCTGTAAATTTCTTCCAGAATCTTGTATTAAATCTAACGTAACAGCAGGTAAAAGGAAATAATCTGAACAGGGGTTACAGACATGTGTGATCAACGATGGCTTCTGCAATCTAACTGGGGAAGAAGGGAGGGGCGTCCAATACAGAGGAAAAGAAACTAAGGGAGGAAGATAGGGACAAACTTCATGCACCTTTCCTGATAGAATCAAATACATACGATGCAAGGAAGACATTACATGTTGTCTCCATCCGTGGAACACATCCCCCACAAGTGACCCCATGTTGTAAACTAGACTCCCCAAGGAACTTATCTAGATGCATAGTTAACACTTTGAACCCCCAGGTCTTTCACACATTGATCCATAAAAATCCTTTTTTTCTTTACAAAAATGTTCTTTTAGCCTCAATTTTTTAATTTTAACATGGGCAACAGGATATAATGGATCCTAAAATTTGTTGGGTAATTTATCCTGAGTACATTGATACCTCATATGTGGTCATAAATCACTGTTTGGGCGCACGGCAGGGATCGGAAGAGAAGGAGCACCATTTGACTTTTTGAATGGAAAATTAGCTGCAATTGTTAACAGACACCATGTCGTGTATGGAGAGCCCCTGTGTGCCTAAACATTGGAGCTCCCCCACAAGTGACCTCATTTTGGAAACTAGACCCCCCCAAGGAACTTATCTAGATGTATAGTGAACACTTTGAACTCCCAGACTCTTCACACATTGATCTGTAATAATGAAAAAGTATTTTTTTTTTCAAAAAAGTTTTAAACAATGTTCTTTTAGCCTCAATTTTTTCTTTTTCACATGGGCAACAGAATAAAATGGATCCTAAAATTTGTTGGCCAATTTCTCCTGACTATACTGTTACCTCATATGTGGCGGAAAACCAGTGTTTGGGCACCCGGCAGGGTTCTGAAGGGAGGACATGACATTTCGAAACACAGATTTTGATGGCATGGTCTGTGGGTGTAATGTCCTGTTTGGATAGCCCCTGATATGCCTAAACAGCGGAAACCCCCACAAGTGACAGCATTTTGAGTTCACTGCCACGGTATGCCATGGTGACTCAGCGAGTGACATCACCACTCCCCTGTGGCAGTCTCTGACTGCCGTAGGTAACATCACTCATGGAGTCCCTGAGGTCAGTGTGATTGCAGACTCTGCAGGAAGAGGACACTTGTTATCTCCCTGCAGACTCTGAATGAAGGATTGTGGAGGGTTATATGGGAGTAATAAAGATGGAGATGAGATGTTTGTTTTTCTTCTAATAAACGTATTTTTATCTGAGTGCTGTGTATTATTTACTATTTACTTGACATTCCTAATGGCGGGGTGTAACATTAGCCCAACATTATGAATCTCTGGCTTTTAGTGCCAGCTGCCAATAAAAAAGCTGGAATGAACTACTTTATTACCCAGTTTGCCACTGGCACCAGGCAACAGGAAGAGTCTGGGTACAGCACCAGAATATGGCACCACTAATGAATGTGCTGTTTTCTGGGGTGGCCTTAGGCTAAAACTACTCATAATGGGCAGCATCGGAAAAAACAGCAAAACTTACCATCAGTAGCCATATACAAAAAGGTTGCAGTCAGACCCCCTTATGTGGAGCAAGCCCAGGTACAGGCAGATAAAATCACCTCTACCTACAACACATGTGGGAGGTGACTTGCCATTGGACTTGCATAGGACGCTATTCACACTGATATACATGATGCGGAGTGTCTGATAGCCACCCATTGGCCCTGCTACCTGACCAAACAGGCCGTCCGGCACGATACATCCGCACCACTGGATGAACAGTGCCCCAAGGGGCCCAACCGCACCCCGTAAATGATAAAAGGTTTTTTGTTCATCATAAAAAACTTTTTGCACTTTTTTATCAGTATCAGTGTGAATAGCGTCCTATGCAAGCCCAATGGCAAGTCACCTTCCACATGTGTTGTAGGTAGAGGTGATTTTATCAGCCTGCACCTGGGCTTGCTCTACATAAGGGTATGTGCCCACAGGACGTTTTTAAAGCAGTTCTGAACGCAGCAAAACCTGAGGATCCTAGAGTCCTTGACAGGAGATTAGTTATGATCTTGCCTGCGTTTTTTTGCACATTTTTTGCACGTTTTTTGTGCGTTTTTACGGCATTTCTTTAGCTGCGTTTTTACTCCAGTTTTTCCATTGACTTTAGCAAAAACGCAGGAAAATAATTAACAAGTCAATTCTTTCCCATCCGCACCAAAAATGCAGGTATTTGACAGTTCTTGACACTTGCAAAACCAATGTGTGGGCACAGCGTTCCTGTGAAATACATTGGTTTTGCTGGGAATCAAAACCGCAGGAACAAATTAGCATAAATTACCATAAAACCAATGTTTTTCTGCTGCAGAAACCACAGGAATAACACAGCAAAAACGTCCTGTGGGCACATACCCTAAGGAGGTCTGACTGTAACCAGCTAAGTGCAGTGTTGGTTTTGTATACGGCTACTGATGGTAAGTTTTTGCTGTTTTTTCCGTGGCTGTGGGGCCCAGATTGTTTGGGCCTGTCCACACTGAGGACTCCAGCTCCCAGCTGCCAAGTTGTACCAGTTTCCTTGACACAAGCCATGCCCAATTAGCGTGCCGTATGGGAAATCTATATATAGACCCTGCACAGGTGAAAACCTCTTTTTTTGCTGCTGTATCCAGTGGCAAAATAGATCTCGACATGGAGAGCTTCAATCGTAACCTAGATATGTCATCGAAACTGGCATTTTCCTTTGCTGTAGCTTGTGAAGAAGAAAGGAGAAGAGCAAGATGAAGAAGACGTCGTCGCTAGTGGCACCATCCCATCGTTGAAGTCCAAGAGAGCTGCGGAGCCTACAACTTGTTGTACAGCGAGTTTCGGGAGAACCCGCAGAAGTTCTTCAACTATACCAAGATGTCCGAACAGATCTTAGATGACTTGCTTCGATGAGTCTGAGAACCCATCACCAGGTTAGGACACACAACTACGTCGAGCAATTCCTGGAACGTCTGTTGATGACCCTGAGGTACGTAAATTTTTAAAAACAAACACATGTCATTAGTATTTTTGTTATAAAAGCCATGTACTTAATTTTATTTCCCTTTTCTGTTCGGCAGATTCTTTGCCTACCGGAGAGACCTTATCATCTCTACATTTCCAATTCCGGATTGGAGTATCCACGCTTTCTGGGATTGTTGAAGACACCTGCAGTGCAATATGTGACATTCTGCAAGAAGAATTCCTCCCCCATACCACAAATCAACTCTGGCTAGAAAAATGTGGCAATATACCAGGAGTTTTTCTCAATTTCTGAACTGATTGGGGGCCGTGGACAGCAAACACATTCGGATACTGAAACCTGCTTGAAGTGGATCCGAGTGTTTCAATTACAAAAAAATTTTTGATTGTTCGTATGGCGATTGCAGTTGCTGACTGTCGATATGTCGCCGTAGATATTTGACTCATTTGAACAAGGAAATGACTCTCAGACTTTCAAAGACTCTGACATGGGCCAACGTTTGTATGGGAACAATTTCAATTCTCCACCACCACGACCTATTCCGAACAATGAAGGACCGCCAATGCCATTTGTTGTGGTTGGGGATGAGGCATTTCAAATGTGTGCCAACCTCATCAAATCGTACTCGAGTCGGGACTTGAATCACACCAAAAGGATTTACAACTACCGAGTGACAAGGGCACGAAGAACTGTGGAGTGTGCCTTTGGTTTGCTGGCATGTAAATGGTGCATTTTGGGAACAGCCATCAACTAAAAACAGACAATTGATGAGGTTGTCAAAGCGTGTTCTGTTCTGCACAATTTCATCCTACTGAAAGAGTGACACCGCTTCGAACTTGAGCAACCTGTTGCTATCACATTGCAGGATTACTGAGATCACCCTCTGAGGACTCCAGTTAAAGTTGCCCAAATGAGGGATAACTTTGCCGCTTTCTTTGTTTCGGATATTGGATGTGTTGCATGGTAGGATGAAACGGTTTAATCCACTTTTGTGAGATACATCATTGAAGACTTGTAAGTAAATGTACCTTTAATGTTTGCTGACTTTAATATTGTTAACCCCCCTCCCCCGCTACTTCCCGTTGATTATTCTGTTTGTGGATGAATATAGTTTATTGCCTGATAATTCACTTCCTCAACCATCCCCAATGCTATATTACTGTTCTTGTACATTATTTAAATTGTTGAAGGTGTCTAACCATATTCCCTATTGTGTTTGTGGATTAATAAAGCTTCAGGCATGTGATCCACTTCATCCCTAATCTCCAATTTTGTTATATTATTGTTTTTAAAGAATAGCACAATATTTGAAGTTGTATAAGTGTATTCTCTATTGTGTTTGTGGATTAATAAAACTTTGGGCCTGTGATTCCACTTTATCCTTCATCTCAAATATTGTTATATTGATGTTTTTGTAGACTACCGCAATAGTTGAAGTTGTATAAGTATGTTCACTCTTGTGTTCGTGGATTAATAAATCTTTGGGTCTGCAATTCCACTTCCTCTCTCATCTCCAATTTTGTAATATTAATTATTAATGTTTGTTGACATTATGCTATTTGTTCTACTTGCATACCCATGTTCACTATTGTGTCTGTAACTCAAGATACATTTGGCCTTGTTTTGTCATTCATCCTTTTCTAATGTTATGAACGCAATTAACCACTATTTTTTGGGTTGTCATTTCCATTTACTCTTGTTGTTCTTTAATGTATAATTATCCTTGTACCCCCTTGGTAAAATATATATGTTGATCCAGGATACCTATCGGACTGCAAGTGTTTAGTCCAGGAACGATTTTTTTACTCGAATGTCAAAGATTGGCTAGTACAACATTGGATTTTTTTTTTCCTTCCTCTGGATCAAAAATATTTAACAGTGAAGCACTGTACATTTACTTCCATGCAATAAAAATGTCATCACTTTATTTCATCATTGAGTTTACTAAAAAAATTGTGTTTATATTCGGTTGCTCTGTCAGTTCAGGTGTGGGTGTACGCCAAAGGTGCACATTGGTTGCCTATCATTACTATTACCCAGGGGTTGTAAACATGAACCCCTCGGCAGTAGTAAGCACAGGTAACCAATGGACAACTTTGTCGCACACAGACACCTTCAGTGGAACACCACAGATCTTTTTAATTTTGCACAGGGGTTGGAATCATTAACATCTGTGCAATACTAAGGAGGTCCACACAGCTCAGGTGTGGATGTACGCCAAAGGTGTTCATTGGTTGCCTATCTTTACTATTGCTCAGGGGTTGTAAGCATCAACCCCTCAGCAGTAGTAAGCATAGGCAACCAATGAACACCTTTGTCGCAAACATACATCTCCAGGGGAACAACCGTTACTATGTCAAACAATCAGGTCAACAATACAATACACACAAGTATATGTCTTCACATTAAGAGACAAAGTAAACACGTTGTTTTTGAAAAATAAAGAACATATTTAAAGTAAACATGTTGTTTTTGATAAATAAAGAACATATTTATTTACAAAAAATAAATAAAGAGCAAATAAAATTCAAACTAAATTACATCTGGGTGTAGGATGTGGCTGTGCTGGATGGGGTAACATTATGGACCTGGGGGGTATAGATTATGCACCCCTAGGCTACGAGGTACTCGGGAACCAGGCCGGTGCTGTCTCTGGGGATCACGGTAGTCGTGACCTAGTCCCGTGGCCTGGTATCAGTCCAAAAAGGGGTATTTACAGGGGATTTGTCGTGACGCCACCCGGGGTATGTGGTTAATAGAACCACTGCTGCCGTATTCCTGCTGGGGACAGTGACTTGGGGCAGCGTGGATGGTAAGCCCTCCTCCGGTAGGGCTGAGGGTCCCCAGGGCAGGAGTAGTTGGGATGGATGGGTTGATGAGGGATTGTACACAGTGCAGTTCACTTACTTTGCTGCTGCAGCTTTTTCCAGCCAGTGTGCAGGACTGACAGGCTGTGGCTCCTCAGGTGGGATTCAATTGTTAGGCACAGATTAGTAGATGCAAATAAGACACACAGACTCCTGATAGCCGTTCTCAGTCTATTTACTAGAGTATAAGTAGTTGTTACAAGCTGTCCCTTGAGTCTGGAGAGCAGTTCGGAGTAATTATCACCCGGCCGGGTCGTATTGGCTTCCTCACTGTACTGGTGTAGTGGCCCTGCGGTTGTTTCAGCTAAGCTGCCGGCCCTGCCTCTGTCTGCGTTGGCCAGTCTGGCAGGCAACTCGAGTCCTTCACTTTCCAGCCCTCACCTGGGGAGTCAGTGTTTCTGGATTCTATGCATTGCTGTATCCCTGGCACTGGGTAGCTGGAGAATCTGGAGTCCCCCACTTTCCAGTGTTGACTGCCGGTATGCCTGAACCTGCACAGTCTCGGACTCCGGTGTCCGTTCTTGTAGTGTTCCTCTGCGGGAGGGGAAGCAAGGTGATGCAGCCTCCCGGTAGGCTGTCTCTCTCTCTCCTCTTTCCTCAGACCCTAGCCTTAGGCCTGGTGTTCGTTGTGGAACTCTGAGATAGGCTTGGCACGGCCCTTTTACACTCAGGTCCTCTGTACTGTTCTCGCTGACACTGAACTGTGCTCTTCACAGCCCTCCTGGCGAATGAGCTGAACTGTGCTCTTCACAATCTCCCTAGGAACTGCACTGCCCTTGTTGCTCCTCAGACCAGAATATACAGTTGTGGCCAAAAGAATTGACACCCCTGCAATTCTGTCAGATAATACTCAGTTTCTTCCTGAAAATGATTACAATCACAAATTATTTGGTATTATTATTTTTGTTTAATTTGTCTTCAATGAAAAAACACAAAAGAGAATGAAGCAAAAAGCAAAACATTGATCATTTCACACAAAACTCCAAAAATGGGCCAGACAAAAGCATTGGCACCCTCAGCCTAATACTTGGTTGCACAACCTTTAGCCAAAATAACTGCAATCAACTGCTTCTGGTAAGCATCAATGAGTTTCTTACAATGCTCTGCTGGAATTTTAGACCATTCTTCTTTGGCAAACTGCTCCAGGTCCCTGGTATTTGAAGGGTGCCTTCTCCAAACTACCATTCTTAGATCTCTCCACAGGTGTTCTATGGGATTCAGGTCTGGAATCATTGCTGGCCACCTTAGAAGTCTCCAGTGCTTTCTCTCAAACCATTTTCTAGTGCTTTTTGAAGTGTGTTTTGGCTCATTGTCCTGCTGGAAGACCCATGACCTCTGAAGGAGACCCAGCTTTCTCACACTGGGCCCTACATTATGCTGCAACATTTGTTGGTAGTCTTCAGACTTCATAATGCCATGCATACGGTCAAGCATTCCAGTGCTAGAGGCAGCAAAGCAACCCCAAAACATCAGGGAACCTCCGCCATGTTTGACTGTAGGGCCGTGTTCTTTTCTTTGAATGTCTCTTTTTTTTCTCCTGTAAACTCTATGATGATGCCTTTGCCCAAAAAGCTCTACTTTTGTCTCATCTGACAAGAGTTTTAGGCTTGCTCAGGTAAGTTTTGGCAAACTCCAGCCTGGCTTTTTTATGTCTCGGGGTAAGAAGTGGGGCTTCCTGTGTATCCTACCATACAGTCCCTTTTCATTGAGATGCCGACGGATAGTACGGGTTGCCACCATTGTACCCTCAGACTGCAGGGCAGCTTGAACTTGTTTGGATGTTAGTCGAGGTTCTTTATCCACCATCTGCACAATCTTGCATTGAAATCTCTCGTCAATTTTTCTTTTCCGTCCACATCTAGGGAGGTTAGCCGCAGTGCCATGGGCTTTAAACTTCTTGATGACACTGCGAACAGTAGACACAGGAACATTCAGGGCTTCGGAGATGGACTTGTAGCCTTGAGATTGCTCATGCTTCCTCACAATTTTGTTTCTCAAGTCCTCAGACAGTTCTTTGGTCTTCTTTCTTTTCTCCATGCTCAATGTGGTACACACAAAGACACAGGACAGAGGTTGAGTCAACTTTAATCCATGTTAACTGGCTGCAAGTGTGATTTAGTTATTGCCAACACCTGTTAGGTGCCACAGGTAAGTTACAGGTGCTGTTAATTACACAAATTAGAGAAGCATCACATGATTTTTCTAACAGTGCCAATACTTTTGTCCACCCCCTTTTTTATGTTTGGTGTGGAATTATATCCAATTTGGCTTTAGGAAAATTCTTTTGGTGTTTTTTCATTGAAGACAAGTTAAATGAAGATAATAATACCAAAGAATTTGTGATTGCAATCATTTTCAGGAAGAAACTGAGTATTATCTGACAGAATTGCAGGGGTGTCAATACTTTTGGCCACAACTGTATAGGGGAGCTCACCCTGAAGCCGTGCTTGGTCTCCCCCCTTCTGGCTGGGAGGTGTTGGTGTCGTTTGTGTGTTGCCTGAGTGGAATACCCTTTACTGCTCTCTGGTGACAACTAGGAATGGTGACTGTGATGAATATTGGTACGAAATATTCCCCATATTACATCCAGGAAGCAAATCGAAGACACATCTCACTCACAAGGAGAGAAGCCCCCACCCTTGCACTGGCAAATGGTAGAGTAATTAGTATGTAGATGAAAGCTGACTGTCCACACAGCAGGACCCATCCTTAACTTTGATGTGGTAATTTAGTTGGCTTCCTCAGAACTGGAGTCATGCCAAAAGGTAACACGTCCAATATCCTGTAAGGCCAGTGGCAGAGGGAATCCAGGCAGACAAAACGGAGCCGTGACTATAACCTTAATATCTCATAAGCCGTCCACCCTGTGATGCTATCGAATATAAAAATGAATTCCACACATCTAGACGGAAATAGAGCTGGTATTCACATGAATGTAGGGTGACTGGAAGCCATGTAAACAGGATATTGGCTGGTAGGGTGTTCTCAAGGCAGGCGTGTTTCATATCCAGACGAAGATAAAATCATAACTAAAAATATGAAAGTATTATCTTCCGTCTGCGATGCTCATGGATACGGCTAGGGAACATTATAGAATTCGGGTGTCCATATCTCCCCTCAGAGGGGTGGGAGTTGTGAGACATCCCAGAGGTGTGAGATGGGTGGAGACAGGGGCCAGCCCATAGTGTATAAAAATCATCTGCTCCATCTCCACCTGGTATTTCTTCTGAATGGGCATTTTTCCACCAAGGCCAGAGATTACCCAAGGAACAGATGAGCACCACGCCGCCCTTGTGGAGCCATCAGCACTAAGGTAACTGCTCACATGTGTGTGTAATTCTGTGTATTCCATTCCTCCTTTTATTGGCATATCTGACTGTAATATTTGTAACATCTGAATAATAACTGTAAATATTAATATCTAGTGTACCATTAGGGTGATTAAATATATAAATTTAATCTTGAGTTGCTCTTTTTATCTTGATCACGATTCCCCACGTCCGTGTGCTCATATAACGCTACCTGGGTTGGTTCCTGACCCAATATA
The DNA here is from genome assembly GCA_033576535.1 of Allobates femoralis. NCBI lineage: Eukaryota > Metazoa > Chordata > Amphibia > Anura > Aromobatidae > Allobates > Allobates femoralis. The sequence continues at coordinate 48,568 of JARQOC010000183.1, read as the reverse complement.
AGCCCGACCACGGACCGGACTTATATTAAAGAGGAGCTGGTGGCAGCATTTGTGCTTGGGGTTATTCGGGGTCTCTATCAGTGACGGGGTGGAGGAGATTATATGTGCTTCTAGCTGCGGGCTAGAAGACATATACCACACTCACTGAGAGGTGCCTTAATAAACCAGCACAGGCAAGGCAGCTGCGGCCCTTCTTTATCCTCAGGCAGTTCTCTGACTGACCTGGGTTTAACAGGAGGCGCTGTGGAGCTGCCAGGTTCAGGTCACGATTCACCACAAGTGGTGGCAGCGGTGGGATCAAGATAATAGTGTGTGGGACCCAACTCCCTAACACTAAGGACTGCTGGCAGTAGCTTTTACTGTCAGGGTCCTAAGATCAACTCAACACTAGACAGTCAGAGTGCAAATATAAGGTGCGTGGGTGCATCAGGTTGCAGCTGTGTGTCAGTGACCAGGAAGTGCTACACTGGCCCAGGGTACCAGGAGCCAAGCGCTGCAGAGGGCACTTGCTGTGGCTGATATGGAAGAGGTGGTGGAGGACACTGTTGATCTAGGCGAGGAGGATACCATGCACAGGTCCTCAAGGAGCCAATCCCCAGTGGTCGACTCTGCAGTGGGGCCAAGACCCCCTGTCCTCAGCCCCGCAGTGGGCAGATCACCACCTGCTGGTCGCTCCAGCCAGATGGGCTCGGATGCCCTTTTTCAAGCTGCCCTGGCTCGACTTGTAGCTGGAGATCAGAGCGCCTATGAGACCCTCATGGCAGCTGCAGAACGGCGCGAGGCTGTGGAGCGTGAAGCTGCAGAGCGACTTGCAGAGCGTGAAGCTGCAGAGCGACTTGCAGAGCGTGAAGCTGCAGAGCGACTTGCAGAGCGTGAGGCTGCAGAACGACTTGCAGAGCGTGAAGCTGCAGAGCGACGTGAGGCTGCAGATCGCCAGCACCAGCTCCGCTTGGCTCAGCTCGGGATCTCGCAGCCCGTTCCCGCCAACCAGGAGCCCAAGCCACCGAAGGTCCGAGCTGAGAACTTTCCCCTTCTGGAGGCAGGCGGAGACCTGGATTCTTTTCTGCTGGCCTTTGAGCAGACCTGCAGGCAGTACAACCTGGACACAGACCAGTGGGCCCAGTATCTGACCCCCCGTCTGAGGGTGACGCCATGAAAGCCTTGGGGGACTTCCCTGCCGGGGAGCCGCAAGACTATGCGAGCATCAAGAAGGCCCTGATCCGACAGTTCAACCTCACCCCGGAGTCCTACCGCAAGAAGTTCCGAAGCCTGCAGAGGGGTCCAAAGGAAACCTGGACCGACCACATGCGGGCCCTCCTGAGAGCAGCTGACCACTGGATCAAAGGTTTGGAGCGCAGCACAGCCCAGGAGATCCAGGAGTTGTTCGTGATGGAGCAATTCCTGTGGAACTGTCCCGAGGACCTTCAACAGTTCATCCGCGACCGGAAACCGAAGGGGGCCTGTGAGACAGCGGTCCTGGCAGACGAGTACACCAACAACCGAGTACCTGAGACCAGGAGGACCAGCAGCAGCACCTGGAGAGGGGGTAAGACCAACCCTGCACCCGTGACCCCGGCCCCCAGAATGCAGGGGGCAGCCCCTCTATTACCCCATGTTCCCCTCTCCAGGTTGGCAGCAGAACCCAGACGGTGTCACCTCTGCAACCAACCAGGACACTTCAAGGCCATTTGTCCTCAGCGCCATAAGACACCGTCCCCAAAAACGGCCACTGTTTTGTGTGTGGGTGGGGGTGGTGGTAGGTCCCTTGACAATTTCCAACCCGTCACCATAGGCTGCTCAGTGGCCATGGGACTGCGGGACACCGGCGCAGAGATGACTTTGGTGCGACCAGAGATGGTCTCCCCCCAGGACTTGATCCCCGGAAAGTCCCTCGCCGTCTCCGGAATTGGAGGCGTGGAACCCGCATTGCCTGTTGCCAGGGTTTATCTGGACTGGGGTGCGGGGAGGGGAGTGAGGGAGGTGGGGGTCTCTGCTAATATTCCGGCAAATGTATTGCTTGGGTCAGACTTGGGGCGGCTAGTGTCCAAGTATGTGGCCACTGACCTCCCCAGTTCTGATCCACCAGAATGTGTACAGTCCAATTTTGGGGGTGTTGATGGGGATGATGTTATTAATGATGATGTTATTAATGACGATGTTGATGATGTTTGCAGTGACACTCCACACAACACAGAACACAAAGGGCTGACAGTGACAGGGAGGGGGGAGGAACATAAAGAGAATTGTAGAATGGCCTTAGGCCAGGATCAGCCAGCACACCTTTTGTTCTCAGAGGGGAGACTGAGGGGGCTGAGGGGGCTGAGAGCTGCAGAAGGAGCGGACACAGATGGCTGTGACACTGTTCTCTGCTGTAATCAGCAAGGTATTGTAGCCAGGGAGTCAGCGGTCGAGGTCGGAGTACCCACAGGGAATGTGGTGCTGCCAGGTAAGGCCCAGACGCTGCGCTCTGAGGAGCTGCAAGGGTGGAACATGTCGGGGAGTATGGGGCTGTCACAGGAGAAGTGAAGCCACCAGGTGAGATCCCAGGGCAGGAACCCCCCACCACCGGGATGTCAGGAGGCCAGGATAGTCCGCCTGATCCGGCGACTTGGTCAGGAGCGGAGGGGAAGCAGGCATTGCCCATGGTTACAGCAGCCATAGCTGCTGTCACCAGGAGTGGGGGTGCCAGAGCCCAGGGGACCTCGCAGAGGTCCGACGGCTTCCCTCCTTCAGACCAAGCGGCTGCGGAGTCAGACGGAGGCCAGGAGACAGGTCCCGAGGAACTGACTACGGACGGGGTGGTCCCATCCACTCTGGCCATGTCAAGTCAGGAGTTTCAGGCTGCGTTGGAAGCAGATGACAGCCTGAAAGCTCTTAAGGAACAGGCGGCACAGCCTCCCCTGGAGTCCGACCGCGAGCGGGTGGTCTTGGACCAGGGACGGCTGTACCGAGAAACGGTCCAGCAGGGCTCACCGGAGGCGTGGCCCAGGGACCGACAGCTAGTGGTACCCTACCCATTCAGGGCGGAGTTGTTGCGGGTTGCGCATGAGATTCCGATGGCCGGACACCTGGGGATCGCCAAGACCAGGTCCAGGCTCTCTCAGCATTTCTACTGGCCTAAGTTGGGGACCGACGTGGCCGCCTACTGCCGTTCGTGTGATACCTGTCAACGAGTGGGTAAGGTGGGGCGGCACCCAAAAGCGCCCCTGGTCAACCTGCCAATCATTGACGAGCCTTTCCGGAGGGTGGCGGTAGATCTGATTGGACCGGTGTCCACTACCAGCCGCTCTGGGAAACGCTTCATCCTAACGGTAGTGGACTATGCCACACGGTACCCAGAAGCGGTAGCCTTGTCATCCATCCGGGCTGACAAGGTGGCCACCGCTTTGCTGGAGATTTTCTCCCGAGTGGGTTTTCCCCAAGAAATGCTCACTGACCGGGGGACCCAATTCATGTCGCAGCTGATGGAGTCCCTCTGTCGGCAAACACAGGTGCAACAGCTCAAGGCCAGTCCTTATCATCCACAGACGAATGGTCTGTGCGAACGGTTCAATGGCACTCTGAAGCAGATGCTGAGGATGCTGGTCGACTCCCATGGGAATGATTGGGAGCGGTATCTGCCGCACCTGCTGTTTGCCTACCGGGAGGTCCCCCAGGCCTCAACAGGGTTCTCGCCCTTTGAGCTCCTGTATGGACGACGTGTGCGGGGGCCCCTGGCCTTAGTGAAAGAAGCTTGGGAAGGGGACTTGGCTGCCCCGGAGTGTCGGTTGTTGAATATGTCATGCGCTTCCGGGACAAAATGCAGGCCTTGACGCAGCTGGTGCACGACAACATGGAGCAAGCCCAGGCCGACCAGAAGCGGTGGTACGACCAGAACGCTTGCGAGAGGACCTACCAGGTGGGTCAGAAGGTGTGGGTACTGGTCCCTGTACTGCAGAACAAGCTTCAGGCAGCCTGGGAAGGCCCATATCTCGTACACCAGCAGCTCAACACTGTGACTTACCTGAGAAGGAGGGGACCAAAAATGACCATGTTAGGGGCAGACTACTCAGTATACATTATAAAAAGAAGGAGAGAGTGAGAGTGCTAATGCCCAAGTAACTAAAAACACGTATTTGCTGTCCACACCAGTGTATATTGCAAAGAATAAGTTTTTTATTAGATGCAGTGGATACAATAAATAGACGTGTCCAGGGTAAAAATGACAAGGATTCAAGACATAGGGAGGGAGACAGGTGACAAGTGGGCAAGACAGGCAAGGACTGTATAAAAGGGTTCAGAGGGGCAGTAAAAGTACAATGTGCTAAAGTGCTTAGAGCAGGGTAAAAGTACAGTTTACCTAAGTAGGTATAGCATAGCCCTGATCTAATTGCAATAAGGTGCACAATAATGACTTACCCATAAGCCCAGTAAAAGTTCCCTGCGTAGTCTGCCCACCGGTCCAGTAGCCCCGACACGTGTTTCGCGTCGGCTGCTTCGGGGGGCTAGTCCACTAGCTACTGGACCGGTGGGCAGACTACGCAGGGAACTTTTACTGGGCTTATGGGTAAGTCATTATTGTGCACCTTATTGCAATTAGATCAGGGCTATGCTATACCTACTTAGGTAAACTGTACTTTTACCCTGCTCTAAGCACTTTAGCACATTGTACTTTTACTGCCCCTCTGAACCCTTTTATACAGTCCTTGCCTGTCTTGCCCACTTGTCACCTGTCTCCCTCCCTATGTCTTGAATCCTTGTCATTTTTACCCTGGACACGTCTATTTATTGTATCCACTGCATCTAATAAAAAACTTATTCTTTGCAATATACACTGGTGTGGACAGCAAATACGTGTTTTTAGTTACTTGGGCATTAGCACTCTCACTCTCTCCTTCTTTTTATACTGTGACTTACCTGGTCACCCTGGACCACGCCCGTGGGAGGCGTAAGGCCTTTCACGTGAACATGATGAAGGCTCATCATGAGCGGGAGGCCTGCGCCCACCCAGTGTGCAACCTGCCCGAGGAGGGGGAGGCAGACACCCTCCTGGACATGCTCGCCCAGGTTAAGGCGGGAGGATCCATTGAGGATGTGGAGCTTGGCCAACAGCTTTCGGAGGACCAACGGTCCCAGCTGTGGGCCACACTTCACCCCTTCCGGGAGCTGTTCAGCAGCCTGCCCGGAAGGACTCAGTCTGCCGTCCATCATGTGGACACTGGGGATCACCCCCCGATCCGGCGTTCAGCCTATCGGACCGCTCCCGAGGTGCAGCAGCAAATGCGCCAGGAGATCGACGAGATGCTGAAGCTGGAGGTGATCCAGGCCTCCAACAGCGCGTGGGCCTCACCCGTAGTCCTCGTCCCTAAGAAGGACCGAACTACCCGGTTCTGCGTGGACTACCGTGGGCTCAACGCTGTCACAGTCACCGATGCGTACCCTATGCCACGCATCGATGATCTGCTCGACCGGCTGGCCGGGGCAAGGTACCTGACCATAATGGATCTGAGCCGGGGGTATTGGCAGATTCCCCTGACCCGCCAGGCACGGGAACGCTCTGCCTTTATCACCCCTTTCGGACTGTACGAGTCCACGGTCATGCCATTCGGCATGAAGAATGCCCCTGCCACTTTTCAGCGGATGGTCGATATCCTGCTCCAGGGACTCCAAGGGTACGCGGCCGCGTACCTGGACGACATTGCCGTCTTCAGCCCCACCTGGGAGGATCACCTGGAGCATCTGGCGCAGGTGCTCAGGCGGATCCACCAGGCAGGATTGACCATCAAGCCAGAGAAGTGCCAGCTGGGCATGAGTGAGGTCCTTTACCTGGGTCACCGGATAGGCAGGGGGACAGTGAAGCCAGAGCCTGGGAAGGTGGAAGCCATCACCTCCTGGCCCACCCCAAGGACCAAAAAGCAAGTGATGTCTTTCCTTGGGACTGCTGGGTACTATAGGAGGTTCGTTCCACACTATAGTGCCCTGGCAAAGCCCCTGACGGACCTCACCAGGGCAAAGCTGCCATCTGCGGTCAACTGGACCGCTGATTGCGAGGCGGCCTTCCACGCACTCAAGGCTGCCCTCTCCAACTCCCCGGTACTACAAGCTGCCGACTTTGCACGGCCGTTCGTGGTACAGACCGACGCCAGCGACTTTGGCCTCGGGGCGGTGCTCAGCCAGGTTGACACCACAGGTCAGGAACATCCTGTTTTGTACCTGAGCAAGAAGCTGTTGCCGAGAGAGGTGGCCTACTCCACGATGGAAAAGGAATGTCTGGCAATTGTGTGGGCCCTGCAGCGTCTGCAGCCATACTTGTACGGACGCCACTTCATCGTGGAGACGGACCACAACCCCCTCAGCTGGTTACACTCGGTCTCTGGGACGAATGGGAGGTTGCTGCGCTGGAGCCTTGCGCTCCAGCAATACGACTTCACCATTCGCCACAGGAGGGGCCGGGACCATGGTAACGCTGATGGGTTATCCCGGCGAGGGGAGGTAGCGGACGGGCGTGCGGGGGAACACAGGAATGTGCTACCCCCTAGCGCCCTCTAAGAGGGGGAGGTGTGATGAATATTGGTACGAAATATTCCCCATATTACATCCAGGAAGCAAATCGAAGACACATCTCACTCACAAGGAGAGAAGCCCCCACCCTTGCACTGGCAAATGGTAGAGTAATTAGTATGTAGATGAAAGCTGACTGTCCACACAGCAGGACCCATCCTTAACTTTGATGTGGTAATTTAGTTGGCTTCCTCAGAACTGGAGTCATGCCAAAAGGTAACACGTCCAATATCCTGTAAGGCCAGTGGCAGAGGGAATCCAGGCAGACAAAACGGAGCCGTGACTATAACCTTAATATCTCATAAGCCGTCCACCCTGTGATGCTATCGAATATAAAAATGAATTCCACACATCTAGACGGAAATAGAGCTGGTATTCACATGAATGTAGGGTGACTGGAAGCCATGTAAACAGGATATTGGCTGGTAGGGTGTTCTCAAGGCAGGCGTGTTTCATATCCAGACGAAGATAAAATCATAACTAAAAATATGAAAGTATTATCTTCCGTCTGCGATGCTCATGGATACGGCTAGGGAACATTATAGAATTCGGGTGTCCATATCTCCCCTCAGAGGGGTGGGAGTTGTGAGACATCCCAGAGGTGTGAGATGGGTGGAGACAGGGGCCAGCCCATAGTGTATAAAAATCATCTGCTCCATCTCCACCTGGTATTTCTTCTGAATGGGCATTTTTCCACCAAGGCCAGAGATTACCCAAGGAACAGATGAGCACCACGCCGCCCTTGTGGAGCCATCAGCACTAAGGTAACTGCTCACATGTGTGTGTAATTCTGTGTATTCCATTCCTCCTTTTATTGGCATATCTGACTGTAATATTTGTAACATCTGAATAATAACTGTAAATATTAATATCTAGTGTACCATTAGGGTGATTAAATATATAAATTTAATCTTGAGTTGCTCTTTTTATCTTGATCACGATTCCCCACGTCCGTGTGCTCATATAACGCTACCTGGGTTGGTTCCTGACCCAATATAAGCCCGACCACGGACCGGACTTATATTAAAGAGGAGCTGGTGGCAGCATTTGTGCTTGGGGTTATTCGGGGTCTCTATCAGTGACGGGGTGGAGGAGATTATATGTGCTTCTAGCTGCGGGCTAGAAGACATATACCACACTCACTGAGAGGTGCCTTAATAAACCAGCACAGGCAAGGCAGCTGCGGCCCTTCTTTATCCTCAGGCAGTTCTCTGACTGACCTGGGTTTAACAGGAGGCGCTGTGGAGCTGCCAGGTTCAGGTCACGATTCACCACAGTGACACTGTGGCACGGTGACTCTGGGGTGTCACATAGAGATTGGATATGAGTAGGGAGGAAGGGGTTACAGGGGAAGGGCCAACAAAATTCAAAATGGAGTCACGGATGTTGGTGTCTATTTCCGGTATGGGACTAAAAACAGTGGTTGACACATTGGGAGTAGATGACAATGGAGTAGACGGAAAACATTGGGGGAAGAAGACACGTTAAAGGGATCCTGACCCGAAAAATGAGCCCCCAGCCCCTTAATACCTTTCCCTGCAGCATGCTAACACCTCTGGAGCCATCCCTTTTGTATGGCCAGAGCGTTATTGTAATGCTAATAAAAGTGCTTTTTATACCTTATTTCCAGCGGCTTCTCAGCAAATTGAGAAGCTGCAAAAGGTGTGCCTGGCTGCTGCTCCCCGCCGCCTGCTTGTCAATTGCGTCATCCCGGCTTTACCGCCCCTTTTATCATGAGCACAGGCTCTCGGATCTGTAGCACGCCTATCAGGGCGTGCATAATTAACAAGCAGGCGGCAGGGAGCAGCAGGAGATTGTAGCCCACCCCCTCACCTCTCGTCCGGGCCCCCCTCTCCTGTCCATCACCGCTGGGCCCCTGTCAGCTGTCAGAGAAGTCAGGCCCTGACGGCGGCCATGTTTTACGGTACTGGGTTTTATCTGTGGGAGAATAAAGGAAAATGTGTCTCTTTTTAACATGATTAATTTTTCTATGTCCACAAACTACATTTTAAAATAACTTTTTCTGTAACAAATTAGTTTTATATATCAAATGCATTTTTTTTTATGCGAGTGGAGCTACTTAAAAGCAATTGTCAGCTTTCTTGGCTATTTATTTATTAAGGCTGGCTTCACACCACGTTTTTTTTTTTATCCGGGGCTGTCCGGTGTAAACCAGACATCTCCGGACCGGCTTTTGGCCCCATAGCAGCCTATGGAGCCGGATGGCAGCTCTCTGCCATCCTTTTTCATCACTCCGGGACAATCCGGGAGAATACGGATTATTCTCTCCGGACACAAAAATGATGCTTGCATCATTTTTTTTGTCCAGGGAGAAAAATCTCCCCAATTTGCCAGATCCCGGATTCGGCCGGATTCTCCCGGAGCCGGGGCAGTCTGGTGCTCCCTAACATGGGAGCCTATGGGGCCGGATTGCTGACCTCGCGATGCCGAGTGCGTATGCGCGAGGTGTGTTCACTGTACACCTAATGGGTGTACTGACGTACTGACGTGGTAAAGCCGGATATGACCCGAATTGCGTCATGTCGGCTTTACCGCCCCTTACATGACACGCACACAGTCTCCCTGCTCTGTAGCACGCCCATAGGGGCGTGAATAAATAACAAGCAGGTGGCGGGGAGGACAAGAAAGGAACGCCTTTTGCGGCTTCTCAAATAATGAGAAGCCACGCATCATAAGGTATAAAAACAACTTTTTTAAACTTTGCAATATCGATTTAAAAACACAAAGGAATGGCTAGAAATCTATTAGCATGGTGCAGGGACAGGTATATAGAGGTTGGGAGCACATTTTTTTGAGGTCAGGTTCCCTTTAAAGGGCCGGCAGCCAATGCTAACAAGCGGGGATGCCAGATCCCCAGTGCGGCTCGCAGCCGCCGAGGAAGAGAGGGGGCCCGTGGAAGATGTGAGGGGGTGGAGCCAAGAGGAGATTGGCAGGAGGGGGTCCATAGAAGAGGTGAGAAGGCGGGGCCTGAAGGAGATTGTAGCCCACCCCCTCACTTCTCATCTGGGCCCCCCTCTCCTGTCCATCACTGCCGGGCCCCTGACAGCTGTCAGAGTAATCAGGCCCTGACGACGGGACTACGTATGAGCTTCAAATTATGCCACTAATTCTGACCATACTGTTATCTAAATATCTTGTGTTCTGTTAATTTTTGTAAATTTTGCTTAGCTGCTGTAGATTGAAGTGTAATATTTGGATTTGCAGTCCATGTCTTCTTCTGTAGCTATGGCTACTTTCACATTAGCATTTTTGAACGCTACGTATGCTGTGCATGTGGAAATGCATGTGAAAACGTTTTATTAAAAACATGTTTTTTATCCGTATGAGTGTAATCAAGACATTAAATAAAAACAGCGCTTGCATGCGTTTGTATGCGTTTTGGCAGGAAATCGCTTCTTGGGCATGCGCTGTATGTCATAAGCATGCACATTGAATGCAGCCATACCCAAGCCATTGCACACTAATGCGCACCCATAGACAATAATGTGTTTTTTTTACGCACTCGTGCGAATGCTTTCGTATTTTTGGGCTATCGCTGGGCACCAAGAAACTACGCACAGGGATGCATACACAGACATACTGACGCCAACGCAAGTCCCGGTGTACACCATGTTAAAGATAGGTGCGCAATACGCTTGCAGATTTAAAAAAAGAAAAAAAAGAACTACGCAGCATACCAGTGTAAAACACTAATGTGAAACCGGCCTATGAGACATTAAATTATGCACACTTAGTATATTAACAAACTAGGGCAAACTGCCATCAAAGGTTAGAATGTCTATTTAAAGCAAGTAAACATGACAATCACAATACAAAAAAGCAGCTTAGAGATTAAGTTATTAGAAAAACTCAAGCTTTACATTGAGTATTCAGACTACAACTTCCTGGATTTACTACATGTGCCTAATAATATCCAGAGACACAGACTGAATTCATGAAAATACAGTATGTTCCCATATTCAAATACATTTTTGTATGTTCGTCTGATAACTCAAGCAAACAATCTAACAAAAGTAACTCGTCTCCCTTAGTGCACATAGATTTCCAGAAGCTGTCTTTTTTCTGTAATGGTACATTTACACGCGGCCACAGGAAGGTAGGAACAGGCAGGCATCGGACACAAATTGTGCCTGTTGCCTTGAAAAGACCATGATGTGGCTGCGTGTAATTCAGGACTTTCCTTCCTGTGTCTTCCCTGAAGGAAGGAAAGTCCTGAATTACACGCAGCCACATCGAGGTCTTTTCAAGGCAACAGGCACAATTTGTGTCCGATGCCTGCCTGTTCCTACCTTCCTGTGGCCGCGTGTAAATGTACCATAAGTGGTTGTGGGTCACACAACCTCACAAGGTGAGTGAACAGCTCTGAGCACACAGTTTGTTGGGGTTTGTTGAGCCTTTTTATCCACAGATTTCTCAATAGTGTCAAATTGACTCACCTGAAATATTTATTTGCTGGAGTCTGTAGACCAGAGGTCCCCAAATCCAGGCCTCAAGGGCCGCCAACAGTGCAGTTTTTCAGGATTTCCTTAGTATTGCATAAGGCTTGGAATCATTACCTGTGCAGATGATCACATTAGCACCTGTGCAATACTAAGGAAATCCTGAAAACCTGCACTGTTGGCGGCCCTTGAGGCCTAGAGTTGGGGAAATCTGCTGTAGACAGCACATTAAGGCTGGCTTCACACTACGGCTGGGATCCGATCCATGGCTGTCCGCTTGAGGCAGACAGCCGTGGACCGTAACAGCACACAGAACTGGAGGGCTAAAATCCCTCCAGTTTGGTGTGCAGCCGCTCGCAGCTGCCGCCGCTAGGTCAGGACCGCGGGGAGCTAGCCGCGGTCCTTAACTGTCAGGAGGGGCCGGCGCTGAGCTTCAGCAACATGGAGCTGTCCCCTCTGACAGATCAAGAACGAGGTTCGCTCCTTGCGAGCTGCAGTCCTGAGTTATCAGCAGCAGCTGCGCCGGCTGTACACTGGACCGGAGGGCAAATTAGCCCTCCAGTTCTGTGTGCTGATCCGTTCCGTGGTTGTCTGCCTCAAGCGGACAGCCATGGATTGGATCCCAGCCATAGTGTGAAGGCAGCCTAAGGGTTAACCTTACCTTCTCCTGAACAGCAATTAAACTTACTAGCCAAAATTAACTAAAACGCACTCGCCTATCCTATGCAATAAATGGAGTAAGGCCATGGTCACACAATCAGTATTTGGTCAGTATTTGTAGCCAAAACCAGGAGTGGGTGATAAATACAGAAGTAGTGCACGAGTTTTTATTAGGCCAGTTTCACATTGTGATTTTATGGCTGTCCGTGGGATCCGAGTTTTGCAGGATCCCCCAGACAGCCATGGATCCACATGGATCCCTGCAATCAGATGGCAAATAGCCATCCGGTCCTAATATATGCAGGATCTGTGTGGATCCTGTGGTCCCCTGTCTCTCCCTGCTCCTGCCTCCTCCATCTTCTTCCCTTCGCTATTCTATTCTGTCCCCCCGCTCCTCTATCCTGATCTATCCCTATCCTGTCCCCTGTTTTCCTCCCTGTGTGCTTTAAAAAAAGAAAAACTTCCCCCGGAGGTTACATCACCTTGTGACCGGCTCCCAGGATGCGACACCATTGGGGCAGAAGGACTTGTGGTGATGTCAGAAAGCCGATCACATGACACATCAGCTGACCGGCTCTGTGACATCACCACAGACCCTTCTGCCCCGATGGTGTCGCATCCTGGGAGCCGATGACAAGGTGATGTAACATCCGGGAGGAGTTTTTCTTTTCTTTTTTTAAACACACAGGGAAGAGAACAGGGGACAGGATAGGGATTAGATCAGGATAGAGGATCGAGGGACAGAATAGAATAGCAGGGGTGGGGGGGGACAGAATAGAGGAGATGGGGAGGAGATGGGGGAACGAAGATGCAGGGAGAGACAGGGAGAGGCAGGGACCATGGAGCCGACATCGGATCTGAGGTGAACTCGGATCCGATGTCCATAGACTCACATTTTGTGTGCACTCAGATCAGCACTGATCCGACGCTGTCCGATTTGAGTCACGTACACAAAATCATATCAGGCCGTGATTAAATCGGACAGCATCGGATGGTGCCAACATCGGATGCCAATAGTGGCACATCCGATCCGATCCGATTCTCATAGGGGGACATGGGATCCAATTTCGGATTCGAGTGTATCCGTTCTGAAACGGATACAATCGGATGACCGAAAATCGCAATGTGAAACCGGCCTTATTTTTTTTACTCAGGTAAATTTTTATTGAGAATAAAGCCATAAAACAACAGTATACACACAATATACAATTTTCCTCCGCATCCGATGTTCTACCCATCCCTCCCCTTACCCCCCTCCCAGACAGCTTACCCCACCCCAGGTACAAGAAATGTCATATTATATAGTCAAAACATAACAATATTCCTATGAACTTAAACTCCCAATGAGTTGTAATGTGAATGTCGCATATGCTCCCCATCAGTCCGACACACATCTATGCCTCGATTAAGGTATCAAAATTATCATAATAAAAAAAAAAAAGAAGACAAAAAGATTTATAAATATCTCATATTCACGGCCATTATATGAAACCGGCCTTATACTTTTCCTCGGATTGTTCCCTCTCTGTTTTTGGTTTAAAAATACTGATGTGAAATACTGACCAAATACTGATCGTGTGACTGTGGCCTAAGAAGACATCACACCACCACATAGTGTCTTGCAGCAATAAGATATATAATGGGGTTGTCTGGTCTAAACCCAGAAGGGCTACTTTAGGTGGCCGTCACACGCTGAGATATCTCTAGCGATATTGTAAGCGATCACGTGCACGCGCGATCGCTTACAATATCGCTCACATCGCTGGTGAGCTGTCACACAGACAGACTCACCAGCGATGTGGATCCGCGATCTCGCTGGTAACTATGGTACACATCGGGTAACTAGGCGCCGCGCGTCGCTTAGTTACCCGACGTGTACCATAGTTACCATCTCCCAGCATAGGCTCTGCCGCTGGGAGATCGTTCATCGTGGTGTAATACACCACGATGAAGCAGATCGCTAAATCGTTCATCGCTAGATCTGAGCTCCGGAGCTCAGATCAGCGATGTCACGATCAAGCGATTTCACATCGTAAATCGCTTGATTACATGCAACGATTTCTTGCCCGATATCGCTTAAGCGATCAAAAAGGAGATCGCTTAAACGATATCGGGCAAGAAATCGTTGCGTGTGACGGCCGCCTAACACACACCAACTTATCTGTCCAACTTCTGACCAACTTACTGGTTGCAGTGAAATCATGGACACATTGCTCCATTTGTACACAGCCACAAAATGGAGCAATGTGTCCATGATTTCACTGCAACCAGTACGTTGGTCAGAAGTTGCACAGATAAGTTGGTGTGTGTAAAGTAGCCATAAGTCTGCAGTCACTCTATGGCTGACTTCACACTGCAGTTTTTTCACTGATCAGTGTCCATACAGTTTGTGTGCCAAAACCCGGAGAGGAACTTGCAGAGAAAAACTATAATTGAAAGATTGACACCTGTTCTGAGTTTTGGAGACACTCTTGGTTTTGGCACACAAACTGGATGGACACTGATAAGTGAAAAAACTGCAGTGTGAAGCGAAGCCAGCCTATGTTATTGCAGATTTATGAATCATCACTACAAACGTACTGTGCGTTGTAGACGATTCTCCAGTTTCACAGCCTGTAACAATGGTCACGTGACCACGAGTATGCGATACGTATACTCCACCCAGAATTTGACTAGAGGTGTATTACATATCGCATACTCAAGGCCTCATGACTGTCATTCCAGGCTCTAAAAGTAGAGAATCATCACAGCACACAGTGCATGCCTTGTGATGATTCATAAATCTGCAATAACGTAGTGACTGCAGACTTATGGATTAAGGCTATGTTCACACGCTGCACATTTTCTGCTTCTTTTTACGCGCTTTTCCCCAAAAGAACATCTACGTCTGCATTCCCAGTAAAGTGAATGGAAATTCACTTTTGCTGTTCAGACGCTGCACATTTTTCAGCCGCGTTTTTGGGACCAAAAGCACGCGTAAAAAGAATCAACATGTTGTCTGCGCAAAAATGTGCGCGCTTTCCTCCATAGGCCCCATTATAAGCTCTTGAATACGCATTTCCATTCAGACAATGCCTATTCCAGCGCCTACAAGCGCAGAAGTAGAAGCAGGATGTGATGTCATACTGGGGAGGAAGAATCCCGTGTTCCTTCTTCCATGTGACATGTAGTTTTGCTTAGCAGCGTATGTGCGGCAGCTTCTGGCTGCCTGTACATTCGCTAAGCAAAATGAAAAGTGAACAGTAAACAAATTTAGCATACTCCCGGGACACGTCCAATCACTGCAAGGACCTGCCGGTAAAACGATCAGCTGATGCAGTCAGCATTTTTAAACGATCAGCTCATCCAACAGCTGATTATTTTACCACCCAGCTGATTGTTTAAAAACTGGGAGGTTAAAAGCTGGCCGGCTTTTTGAAACGATCAGCTCATCCAACAGCTGATTATTTTACCACCCAGCTGATTGTTTAAATACTGGGCAGTAAAAAGCTGTCCGACTTTTTGAAACGATCAGCTGATGCATCAGCTGGGCGGTAAAACAACGAGCTGATGAATCAGCTGATCGTTTAAAAAAGCCGGACAGTTTTTTACCGCCCAGTTTTTAAACAATCAGCTGTTTGTTTTAACGGCCAGTTTTTAACCCCTTCATGGCTCTGGAATTTTTCATTTTTGTTTTTTGCTCCCGTGCTTCCAAGAGCCATAATTTTTTTATTTTTCCGTTAACAGACATATGGTGGCTTGTTTTTTTGTGGGACGAGTTGTACTTTCAGATGCAACCATTTATTTTACCACTAGCTGTGAGCCCGATGCAAATGCATCGGGATTCTAGAACGTGCATTAATTTGATTATAGTAGTTATAGCTGTTAGCCTGATGCAAATGCATCGGGTATCTAAAATATGTTTATTGTTTTTTTAAACATTTTTAAATAATAATCGCATCATCAATAGCAATAATATAAGCCATAGCATTATTATTAGCAGTAATAGCAGTATTAATAGCATTATTAGCAGTATTATGAGCATTAATAACAGTATTAATAGCATTAATAGCATTATTATTAGCATTAATAGCATTATTAATAGCATTATTAGCATTAATAATAGCATTAATAACATTATTAATAGCATTAATAGCATTATTATTAACATTAATAGCATTAATAATAGCATTATTAGCATTAATAATAGCATTAATAACATTATTAATAGCATTAATAGCATTATTATTAGCATTAATAGCATTAATAATAACATTATTAGCATTAATAATAGCATTAATAACATTATTAATAGCATTAATAGTATTATTATTAGCATTAATAGCATTAATAATAGCATTATTAGCATTAATAATAGGATTAATAACATTATTAATAGCATTAATAGCATTATTATTAGCATTAATAATAGCATTATTAGCATTAATAATAGCATTAATAACATTATTAATAGCATTAATAGCATTATTATTAGCATTAAAAGCAATATTAATAGCATTAATAGGATAAATATTAGCATTAATAGCATTAATAGCATAATTAATAGCATTAATAGCATTATTAATAGCATTAATAGCATTATTATTAGCATTAATAGCATTAATAATAGCATTAATACCATTGATAATAGCATTAATAACATTATTAATAGCATTAATAGCATTATTATTAGCATTAATAGCATTATTATTAGCATTAATAGCATTAATAATGCCATTAATAGGATAAATATTAGCATTGATAGCATTAATAGCATAATTAATAGCATTAATAGCATTATTAATAGCATTAATAGCATTATTATTAGCATTAATAGCATTAATAGGATAAATATTAGCATTAATAGCATTAATAGCATTATTAATAGCATTATTATTGGCATTAATAGCATTAATAATAGCATTATTAGCATTAATAATAGCAATAATAGCATAATTAATAGCATTAATAGCATTATTAATAGCATTAATAGCATTAATAGGATAAATATTAGCATTAATAGCATTATTAATAGCATTAATAATACCATTAATAGGATAAATATTAGCATTAATAGCATTAATAGCATTATTAATAGCATTAATAGCATTATTATTAGCATTAATAGCATTAATAATAGCATTATTAGCATTAATAATAGCATTAATAACATTATTAATAGCATTAATAGCATTATTATTAGCATTAATAGCATTAATAGCATTATTATTCGCATTAATAGCATATAATAATACCATTAATAGGATAAATATTAGCATTAATAGCATTAATAGCATAAATAATAGCATTAATAGCATTATTAATAGCATTAATAGCATTATTATTAGCATAAATAGCATTAATAATAGCATTATTAGCATTAATAATAGCATTAATAAAAATTATTAATAGCATTAATAGCATTATTATTAGCATTAATAGCATTAATAATAGCATTTAATTAGAATTAATAACATTATTTATAGCATTAATAGCAATATTAATAGCATTAATAGGATAAATATTAGCATTAATAGCATAATTAATAGCATTAATAGCATTATTAATAGCATTAATAGCATTAGTATTAGCATTAATAGCATTAATAATAGCATTAATGGCATTAAATAATAGCATTATTAATAGCATTAATAGCATTATTATTAGCATTAATAGCATTAATAATGCCATTAATAGGATAAATATTAGCATTGATAGCATTAATAGCATAATTAATAGCATTAATAGCATTATTAATAGCATTAATAGCATTATTATTAGCATTAATAGCATTAATAGGATAAATATTAGCATTAATAGCATTAATAGCATTATTAATATAGCATTATTATGGCATTAATAGCATTAATAATAGCATTATTAGCATTAATAATAGCATTAAATAACATTATTAAATAGCATTAATATAGCATTATTATTAGCATTAATAGCATTAATAGCATTATTATTAGCATTAATAGCATTAATAATACATTAATAGGATAAATATTAGCATTAATTAGCAATAATAGCATAATTAATAGCATTAAATAGCATTATTAATAGCATTAATAGCATTAATAGTAATATTAGCATTAATAGCATTATTAATAGCAATAATAATACCATTAATAGATAAATATAGCATTAATAGCATAATTAATAGCATTAATAGCATTATTAATAGCATTAATAGCATTATTATTAGCATTAATAGCATTAATAATAGCATTATAGCATTAATAATAGCATTAATAACATTATTAATAGCATTAATAGCATTATTATTAGCATTAATAGCATTAATATTAGCATTAATACATTAATAATACCATTAATAGGATAAATATTAGCATTAATAGCATTAATAGCATAAATAATAGCATTAATAGCATTATTAATAGCATTATTATTAGCATAACTAGCATTAATAATAGCATTATTAGCATTAATAATAGCATTAATAACATTATTAATAGCATTAATAGCATTATTATTAGCATTAATAGCATTAATAATAGGATTATTAGCATTAATAATAGCATTAATAACATTATTATTAGCAGTAATAGCATAATTATTAGCATTAATAGCATTATTATTAGCAGTAATATCATTATTATTAGAATTTTTTTTTTAATTATTATTTTTTATTTAATTATTTATTATTTTTTATTTATTTTTTTATTATTTTTTAATTATTTTTTTTATTATTAAATTTATTATTTAGGCTGAGACCCAGTTCTCATTCAGGTCCGCTGGAAGGGCTGATATAATTAGCATATATTTATTTTTTTTATTATTATTTTTATTGAATTATTTATTTTTTTTTATTTATTTTTTAATTATTTTTTAATTATTTTTTAATTATTTTTTTTATTATTAAATTTATTATTTAGGCTGAGACCCAGTTCTCATTCAGGTCCGCTGGAAGGGCTGATATAATTAGCATATATTTATTTTTTTTTATTATTATTTTTATTGAATTATTTATTATTTTTTTTATTTTTTTTATTATTTTTTAATTATTTTTTAATTATTTTTTTTATTATTAAATTTATTATTTAGGCTGAGACCCAGTTCTCATTCAGGTCCGCTGGAAGGGCTGATATAATTAGCATATATTTATTTATTTATTTTTTTTTTTTTATTGAATTATTTATTATTTTTTTTTATTTTTTTATTATTTTTTAATTATTTTTTAATTATTTTTTTTATTATTAAATTTATTATTTAGGCTGAGACCCAGTTCTCATTCAGGTCCGCTGGAAGGGCTGATATAATTAGCATATATTTATTTTTTTTATTATTATTTTTATTGAATTATTTATTATTTTTTATTTATTTTTTTTATTATTTTTTATTATTTTTTTTATTATTAAATTTATTATTTAGGCTGAGACCCAGTTCTCATTCAGGTCCGCTGGAAGGGCTGATATAATTAGCATATATTTATTTTTTTTATTATTATTTTTATTGAATTATTTATTATTTTTTATTTATTTTTTTATTATTTTTTAATTATTTTTTAATTATTTTTTTTATTATTAAATTTATTATTTAGGCTGAGACCCAGTTCTCATTCAGGTCCGCATTTTTTTTTTTTTATTATTATTTTTATTTAATTATTTATTATTTTTTAATTATTTTTTTATTATTTTTTAATTATTTTTTAATTCTTTTTTTTATTATTAAATTTATTTATTTTTTTACTTGCGAGTGAGACACAGTTCTCATTCAGGTCCGCCTTTTTTTTCCCCATTGACATACATTAGCGGTGTGTCGGCGATTTTATGGCCGGCCACCTGGTTCTATTTGTCGGCCCTAAAATCGCGGACACACCGCTAATGCATGTCTATGGGCAGTCAGCTCGAATTCTGATTGGTCGGCGTCCAATCCGAAATCGGGCTGACTGCCCATAGACATGCATTAGCGGTGTGTCCGCGATTTTAGGGCCGACAAATAGAACCAGGTGGCCGGCCATAAAATCGCAGACACACCGCTAATGTATGTCAATGGGGAAAAAAAAATGCGGACCTGAATGAGAACTGCGTCTCAGTCTGAGGGGCTCTTCTGATTGGCTGAGGGCAGTATACAGCGACCAATCAGAAGAGGGCCTCAGATCTCATTGAGATAGAATGGGGGATTTTTCGTCCATTCTATCTTAATGAGAAGGAAGAGGACGTCGGAGGTGGAAGTTAGCGAAAAGAAGACAGAAGATCCCCGGGGCCGGACGAAGAGGCGGAGATGGCGGAAAGAAGAGAGAAGACCCCCGGAGCCGGAGGAAGAGGACGCCTGGCCGGACGGAGGACTTGTGGATCGGACGGACGATCAGATGACTTGAAGGCATGTAAGTGATCGACGGGGACGTTAGCTTAGGGGACGGCGGGGGCTTCGGGTGTAGGGCCTTAAGTGACAGCGGCGTTAGGTTAGGGGACTGCGGGGCTTAGGTGTAGGGCTTTAGCGAGAGGGGCAGGGGGTAGACGGCGGGGCTTAGGGGGTATCGGCGGGGGCTTAGGATGCTGCGGGTCGGGGGTTAGGTGGTCGGGGCTTAGCGTGTACGGGTGCGGCGGACTTAGGGGGTATCGGCGGGGGCCTAGGATGCTACGGGGGTTAGGGGGTAGGGTCTTAGGGGCGGTGGTGCCTTAGGGGGTAGGCGGCATGGCTTAAGGGGTATCGGCGGGGGCCTAGGATGCTACGGGTCTTAGGGGTAGGGGCTTAGGGGCTGCTGCGGGGCTTAGGGGGTAGGGGCTTAGGGGCTGCTGCGGGGCTTAGGGGTAGGGGCTTAAGGGCGGCGGTGGCTTAGGGGGTAGACGGCGGGGCTTAGGGGGTATCGGCGGGGGCTTAGGATGCTGCGGGTCGGGGGTTAGGTGGTCGGGGCTGCTGCGGGGCTTAGGGGGTAGGGGCTTAGGGGCGGCGGTGGCTTAGGGGGTAGACGGCGGGGCTTAGGGGGTATCGGCGGGGGCTTAGGATGCTGCGGGTCGGGGGTTAGGTGGTCGGGGCTTAGCGTGTAGGGGTGGGGCGGACTTAGGGGGTAGGGCCTTAGGTGCGGCGGGGTGGTTTTGTTGCGGGGTGGGTGTGCGGACATGGGGGTGGGTGTGCGGACATGGGGGGGCTGTGCGGACATGGGGGGGCTGTGCGGACATGGGGGTGGGTGTGCGGACATGGGGGTGGGTGTACGGACATGGGGGGGCTGTGCGGACATGGGGGGGGGCTGTGCGGACATGGGCGGGGGGGGCTGTGCGGACATGGCGGTGGGTGTGCGGACATGGGGGTGGCTGTGCGGAGATGGGGGGGCGGCTATGCGGACATGGGGGGCCTGTTTGGACCTGGGTGAGGCTGTGCGGACATTGGGGGGGCGAGTTGTGGGTAGCGGGGAGCGGAGGCGGCTATGCCGCCTCCGCTCCATGGTCCCCGGGGAGCGAGTTGCGGCTCAGGCAGCGACTCGCAATGGCCTCGCGGCCATTGCTCGCGCTACCTGAGCGGTAAATCGGTAAATTTGTAGCCGAGGCTGTGGATCGATTTTGGGGCAGCGGCTCGCAATGGCCTCGCGGCCATCGCTCGCGCAGCATTGGGCGCTTCGCGCCCAATGTTAAATTCGTATCCACATGACATCGGAAAGTGCGCGCGGAGGGGCGCTTTTCCGATTCGCGATTATATAATAGATATAGTGTACAGGGAAATTGCAAAAAATTCCAAGTGCAGTGAAATTGCAAAAAAAAGTGCAGTTACACGTTTGTTTTTTAGTCGCCATGTTCACTATATGGTAAAACCGACTTGATGGGTGTGATGCTTCAGTTCGGTACGAGTTCGTAGACACTAGAGTGACCGGATCTCATATGTGGGAGAAAAAAAATGTCGGAATCTTGTTAGTCTGGACCCCACAAAACGATTCCCCTTTCCAGATATTGAGATAGCCAAAATTTGAGCTCGATCAAACGACGTTAACCCGTGCCGCTCGACTCTCAAAGTTTGAAAAAAATCAGAATTTTTGGCCAAAAAAGCTGACATATGGAGCCATAACTCCAGAACGGTAAATAATAAAAACACGCTTAATATCTCAAAAGAAAGCTAATGTTGTTCTTCAAAATTTATATTTTATACATAGTTGTTATTTTAAGTCAAACTGAGTTCCAACAGCTTTTAGCCCTAAGAACGTGACCTGGTACCACTAGGAGCATACTTCGTATATTTTGTTATTAAGTGATAAATTTTGTTTTTTTTTGGTATATTTTTGAGTTTAAAGTAGAAATATAATAAAAAAACAAGTAATACTGATAAGTCTAATGACATTTTTTATTTTAAAATATAAAAATAAGGTATATAATACATACAAAACAGACACAGAAAAGATACAGACGTAGTAACTACTTGAGTTGATAATTTTACATAGTTATCTAATCTACTCTAGAGCTTTTGTTAAAGTAGTTTTTGAAACGTCAGACTATAATGCTCGCCATTTGCTTACAACTTGCAGGACATATTGCTTTTGTTCTTCATCTTTTGTCAGAAGGTCGTTAAAGTCGGTTATTAATTTAACACCACGCTCAGCCATATCATTAACTACTTTTAATGTTTTGACAATTTTCAATCAATCATTCTTGGAAGTCATTATTTTGAGGCCAGGTGTTTGGATTTTGTCTTAGGAAATCTGTTTTTATATTAGATCGGTCAAAGAATGTAAACGTTTCTTTGGTAAGTAAATTTACTAAACTCAAAAATATACCAAAAAAAAAGGAGAATTTTGTGTACTCACCGTAAATTCCTTTTCTCTTAGCCTCTAATTGGGGGACACAGGACCGTGGGTGTTATGCTGCTGTCCACTAGGAGGCGACACTAAGCAGAATCTGCAAAAGAGTTACGTGGCTCCTCCTCTGCAGCATATACACCCTGGAGCAGGAAGTGCTTCTCCAGTTTTGTGCTAAAGCAGTAGGAGAATGAACAGAAGAATGACAAGAATCACAGTAAAATAAGGCCTGTTAAGTAAACAGGCAGCCACATAATAACAGTAAGGTAAAACCTGTAACCGAACAGGCAATTACGTAATAACAGTATAAGCAGGCCTGGAAAATAAACAAGCAACTATATAACCTCTCAGGAGTAAGATGAGAACCTAGTAACGGCCCGAAACGGGCAACAGGGTGGGTGCTGTGTCCCCCAATTAGAGTCTAAGAGAAAAGGAATTTACGGTGAGTACACAAAATTCTCCTTTTCTCCTTCGCCTCATTGGGGGACACAGGACCGTGGGACGTCCTAAAGCAGTCCCTGGGTGGGAACAGCAATGGAAAAAAACACTACTGAATAAAAACAACAATGCCCTACCGGTGGGCTACTGCCACCTGGAGGGTACGGCTTCCCCGACTTGCCTCTGTCGAGGACGGAGTGAGAACACTAAAAACGTTTGGTAAGCATGTGCATGCCGGCCACGTGGCTGCCTTACACACTTGCTGAGCTAACTCCTGGCGCCTAATAGCCCAGGAGACCCCTGCGGTCATGGTAGAATGTGCTGTGTCCGCAGCTGGAAAGGATACAGCACCATGGATAAATGGTGCTACCTAAATAAATAATAATAAGATTAATAAAATTATTAATGATATACAGTATTCATTAATGGTCTTTTTTTTTTTTTTTTGTAATAATGCAATAAACACTCCGGGTGGTGGATCTAAGCCATCTGATTAAGTTTTTGTAGAGCCCGGCCTGTCTGCTGTGTTTATCCTCCTGGAAGAAGGAAAAAGAGGTTTCTAAAGGGAATTTGTCCTGGGCGTGTATATGCGTAGGGTTCTGACCAAGGTCCAGTAACGTAGAGCTTTCTTGACCCGAAGAACTGGCATGGGGCTTAGCGCCGTCAGAAATATATATTCAGGTAGGCGCCAACAAAAGGCATCACCATCTTAAGGAAAAAACTAACCGGATTTAGGACAACCTTGTCTGAGTGGAGACCAGAAAAAAACAAAAGGCGGTTTACCTGAAAACGCTACAAATTTAAAGACTCTGCTGAGAGAGGCAATCTATCCAGAAAACAACTCCCTGCGTGAGAAGACGAAGGGGATTTTTCGTCATGGCTTAAAATGTGGTTAGCGTAAAGACATGAGGATGAGGGAGGGTCAGGACCCCCGGATCTAGTAGACCTTGAGAGGAAGAAACAAGTCGGCAGGCTCCTTGAAGAAAAGATGTTAATCGAGGTCTGGTAGTAAGACAGTGCCGAGAGGGAATTAAAGGGGCTGAAACTTGCCCCTTGAGAGGACCTAAGGACAGGCGCGAGTGTAGATCCGATTGGATGAAACTGGGACCCCTTGGGAGGGAACAGTACTAAGGTGAAAGACCACGAGAAGAAAAGAAAATGATCTTCCATATTGGTGGGATATCTCTTCTGAAACCAGTGTCCGCGCCCTGATTGAGGTCGCGACAACATTATGAGAACACCCGGGTCTCCAGGGTCACTTCGTTGAATGTAAATCCAATGAACAAGGATAATAAAACGGCCGTGAGAGAGCAGGTCTGGACGATCCAGTAGGCGGCACGGCACGTCTGCTATGAAGTGGACGAGATCGGCATACTAAGCACGCTTGGGTCAGTGTGTGTGCGGTCACAAGGATGATTTGCTGACAGACCAGATCGATTATCTTCACCACCTTGGGATAGTGGTAGCCTGAGGAAAATGTAGTGGAGTTGGAATTGGGTCCAGTCCAAGAGCAGACCTTCCGCCGTCCATGACTGTGGGTCGTGGGACCTGGCTATGAAGCTAGGCACCTTGGTAATGAGGTGTGACACCATTACAGTTACAACCTGAGTTCTCCAGTGATGTCAGAGTTGTTTGAAGACATCTGGATGTAGGAACCCTATGTCTGAGTAATCTCTCGGCGACGAAGGAACTGTCTTTTCCTAATCATCTACAAGCAGTAGAATGACAGCTGATAGCACTGAGTCTGTGAATTCCGCCTAGTGAAGAATGTGGTAAACTTCCTTTATTGCCTGGGAACTGCGGGATTTGCTCTAGTGAGTCGACATATGCCACAGCCGTGGCAGTGTCAGACTGCCTTCTGACATGGCAGTCCTCCAGAAGAAGGAATCAAATCTGCAGTGTTGGAAATCTCCCCCAAATTTCCCAAGGGACGATGAGTACCGTTGATTCCAAAACAGTACCAATTCTTCAGAATGTTGAGATGGAGGAACAGCGTATGTCATTCTGTCCGACTCACGTTGGTGAATAGTACCCTTCAACTTGGCAGAAGAAAATACTTCCCCCGCGTACTAACGAGTGGCGGAGCCACCACAGGAGATACTATATGGCTGGTACTGGAAGAAGACACCTCCTGATACAATCGTACAATGTTATCTCATGACGTGAGCATGGATAACCAGGGAGACCTGAGGAGCAGCTGCATCAAGGAATAACTACCAGTGCTGCCGCCGTCCTGCTTCTGACCGTCATGTCAGTTCCGACAGGCTGAGGAAACCTAGAACGAGAGTGTGGACTTCTAGTTGAAGCCCCTATGTCTAGTCTTGGAAGAGTCTGACCGGTGCTTTGAATGTATTGAACTGTATTACGAAAATACGAAAGACTGCAGTGAAAAAACTGGCGTAGACTTGTGGAGGGTGACCAGGCAACCAAGTCCTGATAAGGTGTTCACCGTAATAGAAACGCTGCGTTCTCAATCCCTGAAGGTCGTGTGTTGAGGAGTAATCGTCCAGGTATGGAAGAGTAACCTCGTCCCTGGAACGCAGGAAAACCAGACGACTGCCATAACTTTTGTGACCACTTAGGGAACTGTAACAAGTGTGCACGGAAACGCCACAATTAGGAATGGTCTTTGCAAATTGAAAATATGATAAGTGGCTGCAAGAGGAACATGCAGGTATTCATCCTGTATATCTAAGGATACAAGGTATTCTCCGTGTTCCATGAAACATTATTATGGAGCGGAGAGAATCCGTGCAGAAAAATCTGTCCCAGGCAGGTTTGTCTAGCTGTATCAGTCTAGCACGGAACGTACTGTACGTTCTTGTTTATGGACAACAAGGAAATTGGAATAGAACCTGTAAACCACGCTGTGTGGTAGCACAGGCATAGAACCTTTAAACCACGCTGTGCGGTAGCACAGGCATAGAACCTTTGAACACGCTCTGCGTGTAACACAGGCATAATGACTCCCTGAATTAAGGGGGGCTCTAGTTTGGAGGGTTGTCTGAGATCGCTACATGTGCGTTGATCGAGTTTGGGTCGATCTAGACAATGATCCGCTAAATGAATTCCCAAAAGGTTGGAATGTGGATTGCCGACGACGAGTGAGGCACTGTCTGGTGCGCGATTGGCATCCTTAAGATACGGTAGCGGACTCTGATGCCTGCTGTTGTGTTCCGTCCAGCAGAACTGTGTCCCTAGGGAAAACTTGTTGTCAGATAGGGTACCGTACGAACCCTGCCATGGAGGCCAAACCCAACAAAAAAAACTCCCTTATGGTAAGTGGGACGCCGAAGGTCCCATGGGTACGGTCTTGTGTCCTGTGACACAGTTGAATGTTCGAAGTATTGACATTTAGCTTCCTTTGAGATGGAACGTTGATCTACCGATGCATAAAGGGCGTAAACCATCAGATGTCGGAGCCATCATCCTGCTGTATACTAGTTTCCCATAAACTGTGACATAGTCGCAGACGCAATAACAG
This sequence comes from Allobates femoralis, assembly GCA_033576535.1. Lineage (NCBI taxonomy): Eukaryota > Metazoa > Chordata > Amphibia > Anura > Aromobatidae > Allobates > Allobates femoralis. Next base: position 22,260 of record JARQOC010000183.1, on the reverse strand, counting down.
TCTATCTAGATGTAACGTTATGTGCTCTGATAGGTACTGGCATCATTGGCTGACACGGTGTAAGGAAATCCAGGCTATGCCTGTTAGTGTGTCACCCGCACTAGGCAGAGGAACTCTGCTCGCCGGATGTGAACATAGGCGAAACCGTGTTACTGTAACGACACAGAATAAAGCGTACTGAGAATAGTCTGACGCCTAATTTCTTCACTGGCATTATGTATAGCTGCTGAAAGGAAAAAAAAAAAAAGGTGTACAGCAGCACAGAGTATGTCAGGAGAGATCATGTAGGGCACGGTACACTCATTGTGATGTCAGTCAGGACAGCACTGTGCTGCAGCAGATAATGAAGTTGTATTCACAGCAGCACAGAGTATTTCAGGGCAGAATATGTCCGTCAGCTCCTTGCTGTACTGGCCCTCATAAACGCCTATGTAGCCTGTCACACATGGCATAGCCTGTGACCCGTGGCATAGCCTGTCACACGTGTCATAGTCTGTAACACATGGTGCACAGGGGGAGAGGAAGCTGCAGCAGGGAACTATATCCCTGCTGGCAGTCCTGTATCTACCCCACAGCCTGTCACCCTGGTGAACAGGGAGGGGGAGGAGAGCTGCAGCAGGGAAACCATCCCTGCTGGCCATAAATATATACCCCCATAGCCTGTAAGCCCCCATAGCAGCTACACTGTATATGGCTACCTTGCCTACAGTGTGCTGTGCCCACATTCATAATGGCGCCCAGTGCATTTTGGCGCCGCCAGGAGGAACGAGGAGGGGGCGGGAGCCTGAATGGGCGCGCAATACAAGCGCCCAGGGAACCTCCCGCCCCTCTCTGTGATGCGGCGCCGCGTCATATGACGCGATCCGGTGGGCGGGCGGTGGGCGGGGATAGGCGGTGCCTTCCACGCTAGGCCTGAAGCCGGGGCCTAGCGTGAATTGCGGACCCACGGATGGCGGGGGGGGGTCGGCGCGGAGGTCCAGAATCCATCCGGAACTTCCGGTCTGGCAGCGAGGGGGGCCATGGATCCCTGCCACCCAAGGTACCGTGCTGCCTGCTTTTGAAGGGGCAGCATAGGTGGAGCAGGGTACCTCTTTCCCCTGCCTGTGCCGAGGGAGCTGTGCAGGGAGAAGGGGAACAGACTCTGTCCCAGGTCCTTGGAAGGAGTGCAGGGCTGAGTGGGGCTGTACCCGGACCCCACCGGGATCCTGGGGAGATAAGTGCATCTGCGCTTGCGAGCTGCGCTCCTGCAAGCAGCCATGTGCCTCAGCCTAATAGCCCACAAGGTGATTAGGGGGACTGCTCCAGAATCTCAGCCCAGAGTGCAGCGAGTGCTGCTGGTACCTATGGTGCCACAGCCTAATGACCGATAGGGCGATTAGGGGGCTTCTGCAGGCATCCATCTAGAGTCCCAGGCCAGAATGCAGCATGTGCTGCTGATACCTGTGGTGCCTCAGCCTAAGCACCCAGAGGGTGATTAGGGGACGTCATCTGGCAGGTAGTCCAGCTCTGGCTTCAACTCAGGACCCCGAGGGAGTGAGGAAGGTGGATGTTATGCTGGGCTGTCTCAACTTTAACCCAGCAACCCAACAGTGGGAGGCTGAGAAAGGAGTACGGCATATGTAAGGATTCTCAACTTTAACCCAGTGCCCCAACAGTGGGTGGCCGAGGAAGGAGCATGCCGGGGGCCACGCCGGACCCACTTTTCTTCATTGGAAGAAAGAAAAAAAAAGGATGAGAAAAAAATAGAGTAAAAAATGGTCGTGTGCCTCCTTCGACACTAAGCAAAAACTGGAGAAGCACTTCCTGCTCCAGGGTGTATATGCTGCAGAGGAGGAGCCACGTAACTCTTTTGCAGATTCTGCTTAGTGTCGCCTCCTAGTGGACAGCAGCATAACACCCACGGTCCTGTGTCCCCCAATGAGGCGAAGGAGAAAACAAAATGTATCACTTAATAACAAAACATACGAAGTATGCTCCTAGTGGTACCAGGTCACGTTCTTGGGGCTAAAAGCTGTTGTAACTCAGTTTGACTTAAAATAACAATTATGTATAAAATAAAAATTTTGAAGAACAACATTAGCTTTCTTTTGAGATATTAAGCATTTTTATTATTTACCGTTCTGGAGTTATGGCTCTTTTTTGGCCAAAAATTTGGATTTTTTCAAACTTTAAGCGACGAGCAGCACGGGTTAACGTCTTTTGATCGAGCTCAAATTTTGGCTCTCTCAATATCTGGAAAGGGGAATCGTTTTGTGGGGTCCAGACGGACAAAATTCCGACAGACAAGTTGGGTGTCTACTAGGGTGACCACAAAAAAAAAATAAAAAAAATAAAAAAAAAAAAAAATCGAACTTTCCTGGTGTCTAAATGGTGAAAAAAAATTCGCAAGTTTAGAGGAAAAAAAAACCAAAAACAAAACACATCACACTTTTTGCGCCATGTTCTGTGACATGTAGTGTTCTCATTTTTCGGGATCTGGGGCTGTGTGATGGCTTACTTTTTGCATCTTGAGCTGACATTTCTAATGATACCATTTTTGGGTGGATGCGCTGTTTTGATTGCTGTTGCGGTGACCAACAAAAACTAATTTTGGCGATTGGACCTTATTTCCCATTACGCAGTTTTTCCACAGTTCTCATTAATAGATTTTATATCTTGATAGATCGGGCGTTTCTGAACGTGGCGATACCAAACATGTATTTTTTTTAATACTTTTATTGTGAATGAGGGAAAAGGGGGGTGATTTGAACTTTTTTTGTTTTTTTTCTACATATTTATAAAACCTTAATTTATTCTTAGTTTTACACAGCCACAGAGAGGCACCCCACCCCACAGTCCAATTGCTTTTGATGACATCAGCTGAGATGCCGGGTGTTTGATGCGAGCTCTGCGCCGGAGTTCACATCAAACCCCGGTAACCGGCCCATGATGTTGTACGTCATGGGTCGTGAAGGGGTTAAACAATCAACTGATGTGTCAGCTGATTCAGGACCTTGAACCTGACACATCATCTGATCGATTTGGACTGTGCAGAAAAAAGTCGTCAAAGACATGGTTATCGTGGTGTCACACAGAACAATCGTCAGGTTTTCCAACATGTTGGTAAACCCGTCAACTCCAATCCAACAATTTATCGTTGCAACTTGCCTGTCACACGCAACGAGGTCGCAACGATGTCGCTGGTACGCCTCCAAACCCATGACGTATCAGCGATGTTGTTGACGATGTCGTGCCATGTAACGGGGCCTTAAAGAGACTTCAGAAGTGCCGTGCCAACGCTGCAATTTTTCCTTGCGTATTTGATTATTTTTGGTGCAGAAAAATCTGCAGCACGTCAATTTTTGATATGTATTTTTATAGCACTTTTCATCCCTCGTCATTGACTTAATTATAAAATACAAAGAAAAAAAAAATGCATAAAGTGCCAAAAAAACAAAACAAATGTGTCTCGTTTTTAGGTCCATAAATCTGTTAGAAGATGCGTACTTGGTGCAGAAAATTTTCAGCACCAAATATACAGCGTAGGCACATAGGCACACGTGTCGATGGCCTCCTTCCTGCACAAGCCCAGTCACAGTCACACGCTCTGCAACCGAAATAGTTATACCCCTGTGTACTGAAATATATTAGATTTATTAGATTGTCCCTGGACGGTTGCTGGTCAAATGTGGAACTGGATGTGTAGATACCATACATTCACTATGAAAGTGTTCAATACCCTGTCTAGTAGCAATAGTAGCCGTCGCTTGTCCATCAATCAATCAGTCCATTGTGTGATGGTTGTGACAATTGGTGGCAGCAGTGGGATATCTTCCCAATCTCCCTGATGCTTCCCCAACACACTCAGCAGTTGTAACAGCTACTAAAAATAAAGGTTTAAAGGATTGATTCGTAATTTATGTCTGATCTGCTGGTTCAAAGGGAGAATCTTGCAAGACTTTAAGAACCAAGACTAAATCACAGGAGGTCACTAGAGAAAGGAGAGGAAGTCTCAGGTTCTAAATAGGATTAACAAATGTACATATAAGAACTTGACCTAAATAAAGAGCAGCCTACGTAGGAAGTGATGGCCAAAAGTGAGTTTTAAGAGTTTTGAGCATTCAAGGGGTTCTCTGGGAATAGAAAAAAACGAAATAACTAAAGAAAATGTCAGTATAAATTCCTAAATACATTTATGGTATTCAACCAAATCGCAATCATTTTTTAAGAAGATAATCACAATATACCATAATTAAAATGACCAGCACTACAAAATCATGTCCTATCAAGTTAAGATAGAAAACTTAGATGCTTATAGGCATCTATGTACAACGATGTGTGCCACTAATAAAACTAGAGATATCAGAGGTACTGATGTAAGAGGCTTCTCAATGTTCTCTGTGCCGTCTTTCTAAATAACAATATAAGTGCTTTCAAATGCACATTCTTGCGCCGCGGTCCTGACTTATCAGCAGCGGGAGCTGCGTGCGGATGCACACCGGACCGGAGGGCATATTAGCCCTCTGGTTCTGTGTGCTGATCCAGTCCAGAACTGTCAGGTTCATCCCTGACAGCCCCTGAACGGATCACACCGCAGTGTGAAGGCACCCTAACATTCTAGGACAGGTTTCTGTCAATGTAACAAGGTTATTGCCATTTTAATTGTATGATTACTTCCCTCGACAAAACAATTGTGATTTGCTAATTAAATGTATTTAGGAATTTATAATTAAATATCCTTCAAGAATTTTTTTCCATTCTCTGAGAACCCCTTATAAATGCATTAAATCCAGGTTAGGGGTCTTTCACATTTGTGTTTTTTTCCTGATATGGAAGATCAGGAAAAAAACCTGAGTCTTACAGGATTAATTTTTTTGCCCATTCACTTTAATGATTTCAGGTAGAATCTTGCTGCTTCAGGTTTTTCCCTGAAATCATTAAAGTGAATGGGCAAAAAAATTAATCCTGTAAGAATCAGTTTTTTTTCCTGATCTTCCAGATCAGGAAAAAAACGCAAATGTGAAAGGCCCCTTAGGGCCACTTCACACTGCGGCGTGATCCGGTCTGGGTCTGTCCGGGAGGACCCTGACAGCCGCGGACCGGATCAGCACACAGGACTGGGGGCTATTATGCCCTCCGGTCCTGTGTGCAGCTCACGCAGTTCCCGCTGCTAAGTCAAGACCGCGGGCGCTGCAGTCCTGACCTGTCAGTGGCTGCAGCTGCGTGCGCTGCACACTGGATCGGAGGGCATATTAGCCCCCCAGTCCTGTGTGCTGACCCGGTCCGCGGCTGTCAGGGTCCTCCCGGACAGACCCGGACCGGATCACGCCGCATTGTGAAGCGGCCCTTAGAGAAACTGCAAATTGGACTCTATAGATCTGTGATTCAAATTTTCATATAAGTACCAGGTTGTTGAGCGTTTCCAGATCCTGCTATAGACCTTAAGGCTACCGTTACACAACGCAATATTGCATGCAATTTCACAGGCAATTTGCTGGTTGCAGTGAAATCATGGACACATTGTTCTATTTTGTTGCCGTTTACAAATGGAACAATTTGTCCACGATTTCACTGCAACCAGCAAATTGCCTGTGAAATTGCATGCACTATTGCGTCGTGTAACGGTACCCTAAGTGCAGCTAACCTTCTTGCAGCGGCCAAAGTAGAAGTTGAAGTAACTTTCTTTGAGAAGCCTTGAGTTGCTTAATTTTCTTAATCATCATGCTGTTAAATGTAGTCTGGCTGGGTCTGGATGACAGATATTCTCCATGATCCACAGTTATGCCAGAGGAAGTAGTTTTCAATATCCTACTCACCTAAAGGCCCAGTTACACACACAGATAATTGTGCAGAGATTGTTAGTAGATCTCTGGTTGCAGTGAAATCATGGACACATTGTTCCATTTGTACACAGCCACAAAATGGAGCAATGTGTCCATGATTTCACTGGAACCAGAGATCTGCGAACAACCTCTGCACAATTGTGTGTGTAACTGGGCCTTTAGATGCAACATGAGCGAAAACAATGTTCTTCAAGACCAGAAGGGAAGGATAGCTATTGGTATCCATCAAACCCAAAAGCACTACAAAGATTAGCTGGCGACGGCTTATGCAGCTTTTATCTATCCCCCATTTCTTCAAGATGGCTGGACAGTCATTGTAAACAAGCACCTGTACTTTGCATTACCCCAACTTCCTTGTAGATTGTAAGCGGTTATGAGCAAGGATGTCATTATGTTTGCCTTAATTATTGTATTTGTTATACCTGTTACTTATGACTGTTTGTATATAAATCTCTGAATTTTAAAGTGCTGCAGAATCTATAGAAAGAGTATTATTACTACATTTGCAATGTACTGTATAGCTGAATTTAACATGGGGGGTGGAGATTCACTTTAACTTTGGGTCCAGAAAAAAAAGCACATATGGGATGATCTATGCAATTAATTCCAAATTCAATTGGCTTCCATGAAAGTGTAAACAAAAAAAGTCATAGCCTCAATCTTTTTTTATCATAAAATTTACTTAGTCTCATGTGTGACACATTCTTCTACCCATATCACAAAATAAAGATCACAAGTGACATGATAAATTCATTTTATTTCTTTAACACAATTGCAGACAAAAAAAATTGGACCCAGTGGAATAGAATTAAAGCTTCAGAATAAATGAATATATAACATACCTAGTAGAAGTCATGATACAGAAAAAGCATATAAGATAAGAAAGGAGGCAACAGAGGCTAAATACATTTGTTTAATATATTTTCAAACAAATAAGAAGCATTATACATTGCTCTATATGACAAGAATAGCTCATGTAAACACATCTACCAAAAAAACTCATCACCATGGTAAGATGATCATGACAAGAAGGAAAACTCAGTGTATACTTTGCCGAAAATACTTTATTTTAAGCATTACCATGGTTTTGGAAAGTCTGTCAAGATGTGTATGTGGGTCTAAAAATCCACAGAAATTTCAATTTTGAGAATCAGCAAATTTAATATCTGAATGGGCTTTTACACAGTGTATCTTTACACTGCAGATTTAAAGGTATGTCGCCAATTTCCAAATACATAGCACAACTATTATGTCTTTTCTCAGAAATTGCCTTGCAAACATTAAAATCAAAAGCATCTGTGGCATGCAACATTTGTATTTGGCTATGCATTCTTTAAATTCCATCTAATTGAAAGTATATTCATTTCTTTTGATTTAGGCAACGTTTAGCTACAGGAATATGAATGATGACTGGAGAATGTTTCATTAAAACAATCAGCCTAGAAATGCTTAGAATCCTACACCAATAGAATTCCAATTGACTTTGGAGTTTTTTGTCTTCCTATATTTATAGTTATTCTCCATTATATCCTCAGTCGTCTACCTATAGGTTTGGTTCAACCTTTATAGTGCAGATGGTGCTTGCATCTAAAAATACTGTTTAATGATGCCACAGTTCTGATCTTGGCATTTAGTAATCTATTACGGTAAGAACAGAATGAAGTACAACTTCTAAAGCTGATTGCAGAACTGTTTGACCCACTTTCTACCCTGTATTTGCTGCAGGTAAAATTAACAACTAGTGGATTGGCGATTGTCTGCACACTAGTAGTGGGTAACCCGAGAACATATTGCTGAATTTGTATTGCGTTTACATAGAATGGCTTTTACATGATCATGTAAGATTAACTAGTTAATGGATCTATGAACAATGAGTATTGTGAAGACAAGATGGTGGCAGAGACATGGTACTAGAGGGAAGTGTTTTGTGCTGGTAAGTATCGGAGCCTGTGTACCTGTGTGTTCAGTATAGTCTTCAAATTATGAAAGGGAACCCGTTACCCCCTTTGGGCATTTACATTGTGCCCACCAGCTTACACAATGTAAATGGTGTTCTAGTAACCCCTGTATGTGCCCAGACTGACCCCTCATACCTGTGAAAACAACTTGTGTCCAGCTGCAGTCTCCTATTGAGTCACGGAGGCTGTTATATGGTCATGGTGGCTAAACCCCTCGCCGCGCTTCTGGGCTGCAAAACCCACCCCTTCCCTGACCGGCGCTTGAGTGGCAAGAGCACTCGCGCCAGCGCAGTGGAACGGGTGTCCGCACTCCATAGAACATAGTGCAGATGTCTCGCGAGACTTCACAAATCTCACGAGACCTCGGCACGGATAGCGGCACCCCCGCCTGCGCGAGTGCGGCTGTCACTCAAGCATCGGCCAGAGAAGGGGCGGGAAGTTTAAAACATTCTGGGCAGGTTTTCCAACCCAGAGGTGTGGCGAGGGGTTTAGCCACCATGACCATATAGCAGCCTCCATGATTTAATAGGGGGCCACCGCTGGACACAAAGTTTTCACCGGTATAAGGGATCAGTCTGGGCACATACAGGGGTTACCAGAACCCCATTTACATTATGTGTAAGCTGGTGGGCACTGTTTAAAATGCCCAAAGGGTGTGACAGGTTCCCTCGAAGTTGATATTTATATACACATCTGATTACCAATAGTTTATGTTTGGCATGTATAGTTCAAATGAACACAAGTTATCTTCGAAACACATAATGGATAACTTGTTGATCACTGGTTGTCCAAATACTGGAACCCCCACTGATCAGCAGAATTTTGATCCTGATCAGAATGGAGCAGTAGTGCTCATTGCTCATACTAGTCAGGGCTCCATTGATTGAGAAGACCGCTGGCTGTTTTTTGGCAGCCCCTTTGAGAATGAATGGAGTAGCGGTCAGACGTCTGACCTGTCCCGCTATTTTGTCAAGGGGATAAAAGGTACCTTATCTACCAAATTTGTGAGTGTCTCCACGTTGGGACCTCCACTACCGATAAATTATCACCTATTCAGTGGTTAGGCAATACATTTTTCTTAACTTGCTTTCACTGGAATATTACTTTAACATTTTTCCCCAGACATTTATACTAGTTCATAAAAGCTGAATAAAATTGAATTCATTTACAAAAAAATATATCTTTTACAAATGACTTGACAGATTCTGGCAAATTTATGTGCACATGACGCAAATGAATGGCACTTCTCTTAAGTGGTTATGGTAGATTAATAGTAATATTTTTTTCCAACTTTATAGCCTGTACTGCAGTGCTCCCCAACCCCAGTGCTCAAGTTCCACCAGCAAATCATATTTTCAGGAATTCTTTAGTAATGCACAGCAATGAATCCTGAAATCATGACCTGTTGGTGAGCCTGGATGGAAGTTGGGGGCACACTGCTCAGAGAATAATTGTGAAAGTAAAATAAACTTACTTAGATCATGATGTGAAAATGTGGTATAATGACCTTCAGAATTAATCATCTTTGATGATGGAGTCAGCCAATGTAATTTTTTTTTTTTTTAATTCTTATTTCTCACAAAACAGCTCATAAGCAAATTTTGTTACTCAGTTTTAGTCTGTGTAAAACTGTTCAAATAAATTAAATTGGCAATAGGGTGTGTCTACAAACTCACAATAAGGCGGCATTCACACAGAGTAATGGTCTTATATGGACAGCGATTCATGGGTTGACCATGGATTCCCTGGCCCAAACTGGTCTGCAGCATAGGCAAACACGACACTGTCAAATTCGGGTCCGAAGTCAGTTGTCCATGAATCAGTCTGTACTCGGACTGTGACAAATTGATGTGTGAATGCAGCCTCATTGACTCCAAAGACATACTGATAGGGGATTTAGCTTGGGAGCCCCAATGGGGACAGTGTTGCTGATTTATGCAAAGCGCTGTGGAATTAATATAGCTATATAAGTGAATATATTATTATCACTATTGCCAAGTGTTACACCTTTCCAGCTGAAATAACCACTTCCACACCCCATAAATCTACAAACTGATGTTCAAAACATTATATGGGGAAAATAGTAAATTATGCATTTAAAAAGGAAATTTTAGTTTTTATGCTCTTGTTTTATTTTCCGGTCTTCTAAGAACCATACCTTCATTTTTCTGTTGAGACGTGAGAGAGCATAATTTTTGTATAGGACAAGTGCGTGAGATGAGAAGATTCACAAGTCTGCAGTCACAGTGAGGTTGTATGAAATAAAGGGCAGGAGGTTACTCTCTTGGCTTTCTGTTATATATATTTTATTGAGCTGGGTCTAGGTGATTACATTAGGGAGGTTTCTAGAACTGTTTACAATATATTTTAACATTTTAGCTGGAAAAAAAAACACTATAAAGAAAAAGGTTTCAACTCTTGATTTGTTGAATATTTACACTCTTCTTTAAACAGGAATATAATGTACTATATATACACACACTACTTTTGGAATAACTACTGAAGGGAGTATGCACATCCTTACATACTATATACAAAGCACAGTTTGTAAGATTAGGGCTCCTTACCAGTACTGTCTTTTGTAGATATTCATTTGAGGAGTATAATGTACAAGCCAGTTAAGACCCCGTCACACCTGGCGACGGGGCTGGCGAGTGCGCGCACGTATTTTGGCGCCCCCGCCGGCGAGCTGTTAAGCGGCATCGCTGCCGGGGTGTCTGAAAACCCCAGCGACGATGCATCGCCCCAGATCGGTCGCCTGGTTTCAGAGCACTGATCTGAAACCAGGCGACTACCCGACGATGTCGCCACCGATAGGTCACGCCCCTACGTCACCGATGTAATTGGCGGCGATGTCACCCCGTGTGACGGGGCCTTTAGGCCACTCCAAGAGCCAATATAATTAAAGAAGAAGTCCACTTTTTTTTACCTTTTCTTGGAGGCCTAATGCTAACTCATCAACTACATTCTGTATAATTTAATCCCACCCTAGTTACATATACATTCTCAGTCCTCTTAATTACAGGAAGTTGGGTCATGTGATTTGCAGTCAGAAAACCAGTCAAATACATTAACTAATGGGATGACAGGATGAGTCAGTCTCTGACTTCCTGTGAATTCCAGGATGACATTTTCACCCATCGAATCTCAACATCCAGTCCCCATCCAGCTGAACCTTCCTGCCCCCTCTTATAACCTTTCATAAGGCAAAACATATTGAGCAGCTTTCAATTTTCTATTTTGCTTTGTTAAAAAAAGGAGGTTGAGCTGTGATTGACATATTATTCCTGCACGATTCCGCATAAATCATATGGGGAACAGAAGCTCTATGCCACAAATCCTATCACTGCTTACAGCCATATTAGACATTGTTAGAGGAACAAAAATTTGGTTTATCTAAATCCTATTACTGGTAGCCATTAGATAGAAGCAAAGCGATAAGATGAGATTGTGGTATGAAAAATGTAATTAAAGCCCCAGTCACACATAACGAGATAGTTAGCGAGATCAGTGTAGCTATGACGTTACAACGATCTCCCCAGTGATGTCACTATGTGTGACATCTAGCAGCGATCAAATCCCTGCTGTGAGGTCGCTGATCGTTACAAATGGCTCAGGACCATGTTTTGGTCCTTGGTCTCCTGCTGGTCAGCACGCATCGCTGCGTGTGACAGCGAGAGACCAGCGATCAATGACCTCACAGGCTGGTAACCATGGTAAACACCGGGTATCTAGACAGCGCGCGCTGCCTAGACACCCTGTGTTTACCATGGTTACCAGCACTAAGCAGGGAGGAAGCTGGTAACTATGATAAACACCAGGTAGCTAGGCAGCGCGCGCTGCCTGGATACCCGATGTTTATCATAGTTACCAGCTTCCTCCATGCTTACAGGCTGAGCTAAGCAGGGAGGACGCTGGTAACATCGCTTCCAGCGATGTGGGAGGTGGCTCCCATGGCCCTGATCACTGGAGAGATCTGCCTGTTTGACAGCTCCCCAGCGACCAGGTAACGACGCTCCAGCGATCCCGGCAGGTAGCGTAGTTGTGTGTGACAGGACCATTACGTTAGGGGAACATTATTTGTTGGGGAACATTATTTAATAGGGATTAATCAATATGGCAGAAAACCTAGATATTGGCACAGCAACTAATACATGTATACACAAAAACCTCTACATTATTAGATAATGGTTTATGCTGTCCTAAATAGGTTAAAAAAATATATATTAAGTGCTGCTTCTTTAATGACCCTGGAAATAAAAAAGTTAGGAAACAATCCAAAAAGATAAACACCTTCAGCACATTTTTTATGCTGGTGTAAGGAAAAAAAAAAAAAAGAAGAAGTGTATACAAAATACATTTAGCTTAGGAATTACAGCAGATCAGGACATATTAGCAGGTGAAGTTCAGATTTATTGCTTGATGTTTAACAGCTTAACAACATGATAATAAATAGAATATAGGTAATATTGCTCACAATTCACGAGATGTAAGGATTTGCAATGTGAAGAAAAACTAATACAAAAAAACATGTATGAAACAATTCTTTCCACAAGGTCTTTCTTAAAATAGTTCATTATCTTGTAGCATTCTTTCATCACACCTTCCAAAATGACCAAGGAAGTGTTATGTGAAACTGATCTCTGTACAGTCCCTGCTGTACAATTCTAAAATGACTAGAAAACAAAAATAAAGTGTAAATGCTTAGGGAATTCATTTCTTCATCCTGGTGCATATTGTAGCACACTCTTCATTAGCTCTGCTGCACATATTGTAAACTGGATAGACTTTGCCAATCCTGTAGTCTAAAGTCAGAACATTGGATGCAAATAAAGGGATATACTGCCAGCAGATTGTCAACATTATTATAGCATACCACTTCCAATTTTCACATTATTAGGAGTATGAGAAAACTTTGATTGTGACCTCCTTATTGCAACCTTTCAACAGCACTGTATCTCTCAATGCTTTCAGGAAAGGGCTCAATACTAAATATAACACTATGTCAATATATAAGGAAAGGAATGCTGCAAATCTAACAAAACTATTAGCATTGCTAATTAATGGTAACATTTTGAGTATCAGCATGGCAGTAGTTTGGTGTTCCACCTAAAAAAACAAACAGTCTCTCTCACACACCCATAGAACGGTGTCCTTAGTGCAAATACCACACCACATAGTGAGTAGGTAAACATTGCCGATTTGGATTTCCTGCATAATAGGGAGAAGGGAAAAAGGTGAGGAACTTTGAGAGCAGAGGAGGATCAATGCATCACGTGGGTTTGGTCGGGACCGGAGTAGGTATGTTGGGAGTAGACTGGCGATAGCTACGTTTCCCAGTTTCAGTATAGCCGCTTCTCGTAACTAGAGAGGAAAGGAAAAGTAGATATTTATTAAAAAAATAAAAAATTATTAAATAATAATAAACATATGAACAAATATTATAACAAGTATAAATATATACAATGGACAAAGATTCCCTCTAAAACAAAAGCTGTCAGTAGTATCAACAGTCCTAAGCAGTCTATATGGGCATGCAGATCATAGAAAGCTGAATAAATTGATTCCTTGATATCTGCGATTAATGTAATATTTCAGAGAAATCCACATTTTTCTTATATGTAAATAAGTTGTTAACATAGGCTGGACAAAGATTAAGATTATGCCTCCAAACCTCATTTTGAATGAAAGTGTATGTATGTGGTTAAGCGTGTGGAATTAGGAGAGCAGAGCTAACAGTACAGCAGATGGGAGTTTGTCTCATTACAAAAAAAATTTGCAGATGCAATTGTCCTCTTCGTGTTGCAACTTACATCTCAAATGCAGCCAGTATGGGGGGGAAAATACATCAGAGCTAACAGCACAGAGAAGACAAAGGACAATGTGCTTTGCTGTGTTTGTAAGGAGACAAGGTTTAACTCTGCTGTACTGTTCATCAGGCACAGCTCTGCAGCAGAGATGCCAGCAAAATTACAAGACAAACAACTGCACATTTGTAATGAGATAAAAGCCACTTTTGCTGTACTATCTTAGCTCTGCTGAACTGTGTTAGTTCCAATTTCACTGCAAAGTTGTATGTGATTATGAAACTAAAGGTACCATTGCATTTCATGACATTGAAACGATGTCAGCAACGATCTCGTGGGCGCACGGTAATTTCAGACATAATTTTGACATCCTTGGTGAGATATCACACATAGATATCATGGAAGACGCGCCAACGATGTAGTGAGCAGGCATCGCTCACACAACCCAGCGAACAATACCTGCTTATTGCTGTGAATGGGTAAAGTCATCAAAGACAGTTATTGCGGTGTCACACACAACGATATAGCAGGTTGGCTGATCGTTGATCGTGTGGTTTGAGAACATGTTCTCAAACCTGCGATCAGCGATCCAACGACTTATCGTAGTTGAATCTCGGTGTTACACGTAACAACATCCTAACGATGTCACTTGAACAACTCCAAACCTGTGACGTTTAAGTGATAGAGTTAACGATGTGGTGCCGTATAAAGGGGCCTTAAGTGTCACTCATTACATGACTCACACTGGTAACTCCCCCTTTGTTTAAAATAAGCAACGGTGGCAGATTCTTATGGAGATCTGTGCCCTAACCATATATCTTAATAGCTCATTTGCATATAAGGAAAATGTGTGGCTTTCTCCAATTAGACATCAAATTGCAGATATCACGATATCATCCATCAATAGCATGGCCCATGTAGACAGCAGTTTAGGTGGATTGATCCTACTAAAATATTTATTTTAAGGAAACCTCTCAGTAGGACCTTGTAGCAAGTTCATTGAGGTAAACTACCTGTGTAATTAAAAATTTCTCTCGGTTGTTTCATAGTCCATTAGCTAATTAATAGGAAAATGAGGTCTCATGTGCAGAAACCTGGTCTGAATTACAGCGTTCTGGTCTCTCTCCCTCTTTCTACTCCGGGTGCCTGCCTCCTGCCCGTAATTGACAGGTCAATCATTATCCGTAACCTGCTTACCTGCCTGAGATCTCGCAAAGGAGCTATCATTCCCAGGGATGGTGCATTCAGAGATGAATAATCTGGCACTTCAGTAATGTCATCAGGATGTTACTGCACAAGCACCACCCCCAGGAATGTATACAAACCTCCATATAGTATATTGCACCCCTATAGCCCTCTCAGCACCATGTTCTCGCTGATTAAATACTTACCTCTTCTCTGTTCCCTGCTGCTCATCTGCCCTGCAGTGTCTGGCGCTCTGCACATCTCAGCACAGCAGTGCATACCGTAGTAGTAATGTCATTGCGTCCTGTTGTATAGAGATATCAGCACAGGCGCAGCGCGAAAAAGAGGAAGCACTCCTGCGATGCCAATACAATTAAAAATGTGATGAAGGGTGGTGGTGGTGGTGGTGGGGGGGGGGGGGCATCACTTACTGTGCTGCTTGTTGTTATTTTGATATGATTACTATTTTCTCAGCTGCAGATATTTAACATTTATTTGAATGTGGGAACTCTATAACCTCATCCACATCACTGATTACATTGTACACAGAAAACAGCCAATCAGTAGTTAGGGCTGGGTTATACAAAACTCATGAATATGCTGGACTACATGCCAGAAGGCTAAATAGTCCTCCAATGATAACATTACTATTAAATCAGCTGAAGAGTATCAAAATGACACAGAGCAGCTCAACGATACATCGCTGGAATTAGGGTTTCTATTTCTACATCATGCTGCTCTCAGGTGGGATGGCACAGGGAATCTGTCACCAGGTTTTTAAAGTATACCATATGCAAGAGACGTACCAAGTGAGTGCGACGGACCATTGTGTGACCAACTGCTTATTTAAATAATGAAGAGCCAACTACAAAAACTGAATATTTCTATTGCCAAGTGCTATAAAAATGTTACCCATCAGTAATTAGTTGTAATAAGGAAGGCAAAGCTCCTTCAGGCAAAACCACAAGATCTCGTTTGACTGCAAGTGATTCTGCAGAGTGATGTGGGAAGCAACACAACATGCCTGGATCTGACCAACTGGTAGATATAACTGGTCTGCTTAAATAACTCTAAACACGCACACCTCATTCAGACGTCTGTATTTCCACATACAGGTGTCATCAGTTTTGGATCAGTGTCATCAGTGTTAAGTTTTTACCAGTGTTTTACACGGAAGGAAAAAAAGTATAAGAAGTACAAAGCTTCTCCTATCCTACAGTGATAGACATGTATAGCACACAGTCTGTATGCTGATGACATCATGACGTCTGTGATTTTCAGACCAATAGATTTGTATTGGTATTTTCCATTCATGAAGTCGGTAAAAGCCAGACAAGGCTTTGTAATCTTTGCATGGACACACAATTGGTTCAAAAATAAATATATTTATTATATTGATATATAAAATATTTATTACACAAAAATTTGGACAGCACTACCAAAAAGAAAAGGGTGCAAAAATACCCATAAAAGGTAATGTCTAAACGTCATCCAACAAAGATGAAACAAATAAAAACAGGCAGCACTCCAATAAATCAAATGAAAAATGTGTGGATTTTACTGATCCATCTAGCGACGTTTCGGCAGATAGACTGCCACTTTCTATTAGGATATGAAAAGCCTGTAATTCTGGATTCCCCAATTGTTAAGCTGGTACTCCAGCACCTTATATGAACACACAATGGCAAACTTACCAATTAGTGATTTTTTTGTTTGTAGAGGACAGTTCACGAATATATAGCAGTGTTACTGCAATTGCCACAGCTACCATATCCCAGACTATCAGAGGTACAAGACAGTGGAATGAGCACTGTCAGTATGTTGTAGTCAATTTTTTATGGTCAAAAAGAGGCCTCTACATGAAAGGTGTTCTACAGAGAAAAATTGCCCCCTCTATCACATAATCAGCTCCCCGACGCATGATAATGAGGAGTGTTTGGAGGCCCATCAAGAACATGACTGTATAACTTTAAGAACATGTGGAACGAAGGCCACTTTATAGCCTTGCCGACCTGTAATGGAGACACCTGATGGCGTATCACCCTGAAGTCACCTACCACTTGAGTGGATTGGGCACTTTCCCATATGCATGATGGGTCACTAAGACAAAGTATAGTTCATCAAAAAATGGTGGCAGAGGCAGGGAGGTGTCTGCCACCTCAACACGAAGCTACAAATAAAGCATGGGAAGCCGATTGAAAGGGAGAGACATGTAAGAAACATCAAAGTGCAGCTATAGGTCACCGAAGCATTAGACAACTACTGGTGGTCACGGGACTTTGACATATAGTGGGATACCATATGATTCATCCCGAGTGACATGTAGTCTATATCAAACATGCCTCATCATTAACAAATCTGGCACAAAATGTGTAGAAGCAATTTAGGTAGTTGGTGACCCAACTGTCCATTAGAGTTATGTGAAAATCTGAGAACACTGAGGAGTTATCACTTTGTCCCAGAGCGGATCTGAAAGACCTCTGAAATGGCTAGAGAGCAGTGTTCCATTTTGGTGGCTGATGTAAGCTACAGTGCTGTACTCTGCTGTCCAGAATCCTGAAGTGTTCATCAGCCATATCCTCCTTCTCCTCCCGCTTCCTAAAACTCAATGTAGACAAAACCAAACTCATCCTCTTTCCTCCATCTCACACACCTTCCTTGCCAGACTTGTCTATCACAATAAATGACATCACACTTTGCCCTGTACCTGAAGTCCGCTGCCTCTGAGTAACACTTGACTCTGCATCGTCCTTCAAACCGCACATCCAAGCCCTTGCCACCTCATGCCGTCTCCAACTCAAAAACATTGCCAGAATTCGTCCCTTCCTCAACTGCCACTCTGCTAAACTACTCATGCATGCCCTCATCATCTCCCACCTTGACTACTGCAACCTCCTACTCTGTGGCCTTCCTGCTAACACTCTTGCACCGCTTCGATCTGTCCTTAACTCTGCTGCCCGACTAATCCACCTCTCTCCTCGCCATTCCTCCACATCTCCCCTCTGCAAATCCCTCCACTGGCTCCCAATTCACCAGCGTATCCAATTCAAACTACTAACATTGACTTACAAAGCCATCCACAATCTGTCCCCCCATATATCTCTGAACTAATCTCCCGATATCATCCAACTCGTAATCTTCAATCCTCCCAAGACCTCCTTCTTTCCTCCACACTTGTACGTTCCTCATCTAACCACCTGCAAGACTTCACCCGAGCACCCCCATCCTCTGGAACTCTGCACCCCATCACGTCCGACTGTCCCCTACACTCAGAACCTTCAAGCGGAACCTGAAAACCCATCTTTTCAGAACAGCCTACAACCTGTAACGACCACAGTGCCGCCTCAACACCACTGGACCCGGAGCTCCACCACCACCGAACCTAGCAATCCAGCACCACCCGAGCAGACCCAACCTACTGTCTCCCTCCCCATTGCCCTGTAGAATGTAAGCCCGCAAGGGTAGGGTCCTCTCTCCCCTCTGTATCAGTCTGTCACTTTGTTCATTATATTTGTAACTTGTCTGTATGCAACCCTTTCTCATGTACATCACCATGGAATGAATGGTGCTCTATAAATAAATAATAACAACAGTGGTGTCGCTATTGGTCTGAATGCATATTGTAAGACCCACAATATGTCTTCTACTGAAAGAAAGATAGCCAGCTAGCTCAGAGTTCCAAGATGATGATGGAAAGACTGGTTTTGTAGCCATTACTGCATCCCTCCGCAGAGATTTGGAGAAAAAACGCTCCTCTCCAACCAAAATTGATAACTAAGAAGCAGCATCACTGATTAATCAGAGGAGAAAAAAAAACAAAAAACAAAAAAAACAAACGAAGGGGTGCCAGACCTCATGAGGCACAGTGGACAGATTCCAGACATTTTACATTCCCAGCCACAGAAAAGGCCTTGATGAGGAAGTCATCTGGGTATAGATACAACCTTTGAACTGAAGACAAAAAAGAACCATAATGGCATCCATAACCACAGTAAATATCTTGGGAGTTGTGACATGCATGGAAAGGGCCTACAACATGAAAAGGACAGTGTTGAATGGCAAACCAGAGAAATCTTTAGTGAAGTGGAAAATGGAAATGTAGCGATAAGCATCTTGGATACACACAAGGATATTAGCTCGATGGATTTCATGAAGGCCATCATCCATCCCAACGTGTTGAAGTTTGCTCACTTGTTCAGGTGCTTCCCATCTAGGACTGGATGGGCAGAACAATGTTACTTGTGAAAAAATAAACAAGTTGAATAGAAATTAGTGAATCAAAAGTACACTGGAATGATAACTACGGACAGAAAGAGGGTAGAGTATATTAGAAAAAAAAAGTTTGTAGGATGAGATCTGAAGAATCAGTTGTGAGGTATGGCTGAAGATCACTTGTATCCAGAAGAAACAACTCTAGACTCAAGGGCAGCAGTTAGTAAAATGTCTTGGAAGAGTTCCTGCACGTGATTGGAGACTTGCTGGTGCTACACCTGTTTGTCAAGTACAGAGTCAGCTTTAAGGACATTTTTTTTTCCTGATCAGAAGTCGTCTGCCTCTCAGGAGGATAGGGGAAAACAGACAGAAGAACTGGCACTAGTGTGTACGGTGTGTCTGGCTGAAACGCTTCTGTCTGGATTCTGAGAGCAAGGCGTTCTTGCCTGCAGTTGCTTAGAAAATAATCTTGTCTCGAACAGAGGAGAGCCTAAAAAATTACAAGCTACGAAGCTCCATATATGGAATTTGGAAATGTTGCCAAATGCTCAAGAGGAGCATCTAGCGGCCTCAAGTGGAGACAAACAGAGGTATTTACTTTACTTGCATGAATGATTTGATTGGCCAACTAAACAAGCTTTGGGGCACCTGATAAAATGTCCAGTTGTAATTGTTTGAACCAGGCAAAGAAACCCAAGTGGTTAGGAAGGTAGGTAGGATAGGTAGAGAAACCAGCCGCTTGAAAAGTTGATTCAGCCAGATACTTGATACGTCTATCAGTTTGGATTCTTCAGCAGTCTTTTGTCCCAAAAAAATGCAAGGTGGTGAATTTGGATAAGCAAGACTTAGGGTACTGTCACACTTGGCGATGCACTAGCGATCCTGACAACGATACGACCTGGTAGGGATCGCTGCTGCGTCGCTGTCGGGATCGCTGGTGAGATGTCAGTCAGATCTCACCAGCGATGCGGCAACGATCCGGAATGATACAGAGGTCGTTGGGACCCTGTTTCTCAGACCTGTAGTATTGAGATCGTTGGTCATTGTCCCTGTCAAACACACCAATGCATGCTGCCCAGTGGGAACCAGACAACCAAAAAATGGTCCAGAAAGGTTTGTAACGAGCAGCTCTCTCAGCAGGAATCTGATCGCTGCCAAGTGTCACACAAAGCGAGATCGCTGTTGTCACAAAATTTGTGACTCAGCAGTGATCTTGCTAGCAATCTCGTTTAGTGCGACGGGGGCTTTAGGAAACCCAACATAGGGGAGGAAGCACAATTGGCGAGGAAACAGGTCAAAAAGGGCTAAACATTTTCCTGTCCTGATACATCTGGCAAGATTAGCCTTGGATGCAGACAGCCCTTTACAGTAACCCTCCGGAAGAATGAACAGAGAGTCCGATTTCTGAAACACCACCGTTCGGGAAATATAAAGGCGAAGAGCCCGAACCAGATCCAGCGTATGCAGCACCCTTTCCACACGATGAACCGGTGCCAGACAAAAAGAAGGCAGAGTTAGCTCCTCATTCAGATGGAAAGAGGACACCACCTTGGGAAGGAAGGATGGTACCGGGCAGAGAACCACCTTGTCCTGGTGGAAAGAGAGAAAAGGGGGCTTGCAGGATAGAGCAGCAAGTTCCAACACGCGACGGATAGATATGATCGCAACGAGAAACACCACCTTCTGGGACAAAATACGAAGAGAAACGTCTGAGGGGCTCAAAGGGAGGCTTCTGTAGGGCGTCCAGAACCAGGTTGAGTTCCCATGTCTCTAAGGGCCTTCTGTACAGGGGAAACAAGGCGAGCAACACCCTGTATGAAGGTCCTGACTTGCGACTTATTTGCCAGCTTGCGCTGAAAGAACAGACAAGGCTGAGACTTGTCCCTTTAGAGATCCTAAGGAGACAAGACCGGACTGGAGGAAACCTAAAATAGCCAGCAGAGAAAACCTGAGAGGCGGCCGGTTTTGGGAACTACACCAGGAGAAAAAAAAGCCTTCCAGGTGCGATGGTAAATGCGGGTAGAATACTGCTTCCTTGCCCTAAGCATGGTGTTAATGAAACCCAAGGAGAATCCGGCCTGGGTTAAAGCCCAGGTTTCAACGGCCACGCTGTAAAACTAAGGTCCGATGAGTTCTGGTGGTGGAGTGGACCCTGGACAGAAGATCCGGACGGTCTGGTAGACGCCAGGGGAATCGACGAGCAGACAAATCAAGTCGGCGTACCAGGTGCGACGTGGCCAGTCTGGTGCGATGAGAATGACTGGAACGCCCTCCGACTTGATTTTTTTCACCACCCTGGGTATCTGGGGCAGCGGGGGGTGGGGAGGGTGGGAAGATGCAGCAGAGGCGAAACTGAGTCCAAGGCTGTAACAGTGCATCCGCTCCCTCTGCTTGTGGGTTGTGGCATCTGGCCATGAATCTGGGCACCTTGTTGTTCAGCCGTGAGGCCATCAGGTCCACCTCAGGTGTTCCCCACCCGAGTCATATTTGTTGGAAAACCTCAGGATGCAGACTCCATTCTTCTGAGGCGATGCCTTGGCAACTGAGGAAGTCTGCCGCCCAATTGTCCACGCCGGGTATGTGAACTGCTGAAATCACGGACTTCGTGGATTCTGCCCATTTGAGTATTGGACGAACTTCGTGCAGCGCCCTCTTGCTGCGCGTCCCACCCTGGTGGTTGACATATGCCACCGCCGTGGCATTGTCTGATTGAACTCTTATGTGGCAACCTGCCAGCAGATGGTGGAAGTCCTGCAGGGCTAGAAAAATGGCATGGATCTCCAACAAATTGATGGGGAGAGTGGTCTCCTGAGTGGACCTCCTGCCCTGAGTCATGTGATGACGATAAATCGCTCCAAAACCTGTTAGACTGGCGTCGGTGGTAAGAACGTCCCAGTTTACTGGTAGGAAGGACCTCCCCGTCTGAAGAAAGGCAGGGCGGAGCAACCAATGGAGAGATTGCTTCACAGATTGAGACAGACGCAAGGTTCTGTCTAGGGTAGCAGGATTCCTGTCCCCGTGAGAAAGGAGGGCGAGTTGTAGGGGCCTGAGAAGGAGCTGAGCAAACGAAACCTCCTCCATTGCTGCTACCATCTTGCCCAGTGCGCTTATTCTGAAAAAAGGGAACGTGGCCGGAGACTGAGAAGTGTCCGGACACCTTGACACAAGGCGAGGACCTTTTCTCACGGAAGCAATACTAGTCCACGAGATGTGTTGAAGACCATTCCTAAAAAGGTGATGATCTGGCTTGGGATTAGAGAGGACTTGGGCAGGTTT